>JANRGW010016247.1:0-16358 GCA_024733675.1 Psilopsiagon aymara | reverse complement strand
GAAAATGGGGGTTATATTTCCCTTTTTCCAGTTGTCAGGAACTTCACCTTACTGCCATGATTTTTCAAATATGATGGCCAGTGGCTTAGCAACTTCATTTGCAGCTCCTTCAGGACCCATGGATGGATTTCATCAGGTCCCATGAACTTGTATACTTTCAGATTCTTAGGATGGTCTAGAACCAGATCCTTTCTGATAATGAGCCCAGTGTCTGCATTCTCACTGTCCTTGCATCTGCCTTCCAAAACTTGGGTGGTGTGGTCAGAGCTTTTGCTGGTGAAGCCTGGGCCAAAGAAGTCATTAAGAACCTCAGCATTTTCTAAATCCAGGGTAGCCAGTTCTCCTGATGGAATCAACTTCTTCCCTCCACCAGCTATGAATGTGGGGTTCATTCCATGCATTAACTCGAAGGGATGGAGATATGCACTGAGATGGATGTATATGCTAGGGATCTGTAAGCACAGGGCTTGGCTTGTGAAAGGATTAATTTAAGTTGATTACTGTTATTTTGCCATAACTGAGGGAAAGTTGGCTTTCTGAAGCCTTTGAGAATTTGTAACTAAGAAAGTTATAAACCTTCTTTCTGGAGGGTAAATGGGAAAACGATATTCAGTTAAATAAGAACTTATCAGCTGAAATCTTGCTTTGCAGAGTAAATGTTCTACAGACACATTTCTTTAGAATCCTACATGAACCTCTGATATTTAAAAAGTTTCAAGCAAAAAACCCACTCTAAACCTGTCCCTTCTCACTCTTCCAGTTACCACCTCCTCACACACATTTTTGTAGGAGTCTTTCATTTACTTCAATCTTTTGATGAGTTTGTGTTCTTTATTGTGTTATCTATATTCATATGGCAGCTGCACCATAATTGCTGGTAATCAACGCAAGCTTTTGCTGTGCTTTTTTCCTGCATGCAATATGAAACTGAAGCTAATGCAATATGTCTAAAATGGCTAATTCTCTGTAAGGAGCTGCAAAAGATAATGATGCAAAATAAATAGTGGGTCATTGCTCTGGCCTACACATTTATGCTACCAGAAAATTCATAGCAACAATTTTAGCAGAGCAAACTCTCTGGAAACGCCTTTTAAAGTACATAAGCATGCCAGCATTAAATACTCACAATTTACACGGATGGGTTATAAATTGCATAAAAAGAGTAAGCACCATTGAAGATTCACAAAATATTTAATGAGGTATTAATACTTCATATACTTCTGCCTTTTTGTTTTGTTTTTTGGGGTTGTTGATCTCCTTTCCTTATTTTACTCCCACCACCTCTCTTACACTCCGTTTGCATCCACTACATAAAATATTTTTGTCATAGGCCATGAAGAAAGTGTGATGATAAGCATTTGATTACTGACATCCCTCTAGCAGTAATACATTTAGTGTTAAGAATTTATTAGAAGGAAATGAAATATCCAGAGTTTTTGAGGAGTGGTAGCCAGCTTTCAAGATTAACTGACAAGATAATATATTGTATAGTACTAATGGGAGACGTGTCCCATATTGCTGCTATTGAAGCTGCCATGCAAAATAATGAAATACACTGCAAAACTTGTCCACAAGGTAATTTATACAGAACCAACACTTGTCATACTGTTGATAGTGAGTGACCTATGTTGTTCTGTTGTGCTCCACAGTCTCATTAGTTATAGTGGCTATGGGGAGCACTATGGACAGGTGTCCTGGGACTCTGTGATGGAGAGGGAAAAGATCATAAAGCCAGACCTGTGCTGACTGCTGTCTAAGGCTATTACAGGGCACATTTTTAAAGTTCCAGTGATAGTTCCTGTAGAGAATTTTCATAGTCACCATATAACCCTGTCTTCAAACACTGCCCACAGTCAGAATGTGAAGGGAAATGACCTGTGTCTCATCTCACAAACAAACAGCTCCCTAACTAGAGCTGCTGGGAGGGACAAAACCAGAGCTATGTATACTTGTGGGATTTGATGGTGTTTTGCTCTCCATCCCTCCCAGCTGGGAACTGAATTGGTACAGCCATGCCCTTCTTTTATCTTTATTTCAGTGTTAACACTAGCCTAAAAATGACACACTCCAGCAAAATGTCTGAGGCAAAGGACCGTGCCTCTTTTGCAGAAATATTTTTCCACTCTTCTTCCTCTGTCTTATTCTCAATGGTAAAGGGGGAGATGGTAAACTTAGAAAGCGGTGATGGGGCCGTATCTGTGTAAGAGGCACTATGTCCCTTCAAAAGGGTCAATGTTCAGCACCAGCTACTACCCACAGGAAAGAGCAAAGAAAATTTTTTCCTTCTTTGAGGGAAATATCTGAGCACTGAAATGAAGATATATAAGTTTAATTCTAAATTTTGAAGTTTCTCACCATTTATTTATCTCTCAAGTCTCACCATCTGCAAAAGCATGCTTGTTACATACCTGTGTACAGTGGCAAGGGATAAAGGACATAGAAATACAGAAATCCTACCAGAAAAATAGTTTTGATGATGTGGAAATAAAAGTAAGTCCAAATCACCTTTGAATTATCATTACAGAAGAAATTAGAGAGTAGAGATTATGGAAACATTCCTGAGAATATGCTTGACTGAACAATTGCCATAAATTAAACTCTCCCTTTTGTCTCTTAGCACTTTGGCAAATAGTTTAAAAAAGAAAAAAGGAAATACTGATCAAAGTATATGTGTAACTAATTACCTGATTTTCCATCCTTCCTCCCCTCTGTGCAGGCATTAATGATGAACATGAAATACGGGAGTGGGACAAGATCAAAAGAACATTACCTGAATGTGTACAAACCTCTTAAAGCCCCCATTTCCTCCCGAGACTCACTTCTCACTTCTTGTCCCTTTTTTGATTTTAGGTGCTATTTCACATCTGTTATTCCTTTTTGCCTGCTTTTGGTTTGACAAGACTGCATTGCACATATTGGGTACATGACCAATGGTTATTTTGGTGTTTCACATTCACTTAATTTTAGCTATCCAAGCTTTCAAAATTTGACCACTGAGTTAAAATTTGATTCAAAATGAGGTCAAAATTTTCTCTTAGATGGGACAAAGTTTTCTCTTAGATGGAAAATCAAGACTTCTATCTCAGTTTGAATCTGGCAACCTAGTGAGATTAGGAGATATTGAAAGACACTCTGATCTTGTGTGGGGTTTTTTTCCCTTCATGCAGGCAAAAGGACTCTCATGAGAAAATACATCTTTAAGCAATGCCTCTGTCTTTTCCTGGAACATCATGAAAGAACAGCTTTCCTTGTGGGATCTCAGCTACTTTCAAACTGTAATCAATGACAATTCATTTCCCCACCAAAACCCCTCATAAAACATAAAATAGGAAAAAAGCATTTAGCACACATTCTCTAACTTTATGACGGAAATCACATAAAAGCATGCTAGTCAACATTAAAATGTGCTTACCTAGTATGTTTTATTTTTTTATTGGCATTTTTCCTCCATTTTTCCATTCCTTCCCACTGTGTCCTCCCACTGTAAATGAAGATCAGGTTCGTGACCATTTGAACAATCAGAACTTGCATAAGTCTATGGGACTGGAGGAGATCCAACCCAGAGTCCTGAGGGAACTGACTAAAGTAGTTGTCAAGCCACTCGTCATGTTATTTGAGAAGTTACGGTCATGCAAGGTCACTGGTGAGTGGAAAAAGGGGAGTATCACTACTGTGTTAAAAAGGGTAGAAAGGAGGGCCCTGGGAACTACCAACCTATCAGCCTCACCTCTGTGCTTCAAAAGATAATGGAACACATACTTCAAGGAGCTATGCTAAAGCACATGGAGGGCACAGAGGTGGTTTGAGACAGACAGCATAGTTCCACCAAGGATAAGTTCTGCCTGGCCTCCTATGGTGGAGTTTCTACATCAGTGGACAAAAAAAAGGCTACATGTGTTGTCTATTTGGACTTCTGTAAAGCCTTTGTCACAGTTCCCCCACAACATCCTTCCCTCTAAACTGGAGAGATATGAATTTGATGTGTGGAACATTTGGTTGATGAGAAATTGGCCGAATCCACAGGGTAGTGGTCGCATCCAGAGGGTAGTGGTCAATGTTTCAGTGTCTGTATGGACACCAGTAAGAAGTGGCGTCCATCAGGGGTGGTCTGTCTGGGACCAGTACTGTTTAGTATCTTCATTAAAGACAGTGGGATTGAGTGTGCTGTCAGCAAGTTTGCAGAAGACACAGCTGAGTGGTGCAGTTAACACCCCTGAGGGACAGAATGCCATGCATCATGACATGGACATGTCTGAGAAGTGGACCTATGGAAACGTCACGAGGTTCAATGGGGCCAAGTGCAGAGTCCTGTACCTGGTCAGTGCAACTCCTGGTATCAATACATGCTAGGGAATGGAGGGATTGAGAGTACCCCAGAAGAGAAGGACTTGGGGCTACTGGTGGATGAAAGACTGGACATGAACCAGCAGTGCGTGCTTGCAGCCCAGAAGGACAATTATATCATGGGCTGCAGGTGAAGAGAGGTGATTCTGTCCCTCTTCTCTGTTCTAGTGAGACCACATCTGGAGTACTGCATCCAGTTCTGGAGTTCTCAGTATAGGAAAAACATAGAACTCTTGGAGAAGGTCCAGAGGAAAGACAGAAATTATCAGAGGGATGGAGCACATCTCCTGTAAGGAAAGGCTAAGAGAGTTGGGGTTTTCAGCCTGGAGAAGAGGAAACTCCTTTGAGACCTTATTGCTCCTTCCAGTTCTTAAAAGGGGCCTACAAGAAAGATGGGGAGAAACTTTTTATCAAGGCCTGTTGCAGTAGGATGAGGGGCGATAGCTTAAAACTAAAAGGAGGGAGAGCTTTGCAGGTCCCTTCCAAAAAAAAAAAAATATTTTATGATTTTATGATTCTAAAAAAATCAGATGAGATAGTCTTTCAGGCAGCATATTAAACACAGATCACAAGCCAAGGACCTACGTTTTTAAACCCCTTGGTCAGTCTCCAAGGAGGTCCTCTCTTTCTATGCACTCTGAACCCAAGTTACCTACCCATTTTTTCAGTCCATATAACATCTTTCCCAGAATATTTATAATGTTGTTACTGTTTTGTGTATTTGCCTTTTATAAATGTAAATTTGTGCTTTGGTGTTTCTGCACAGTGTCTCTTTTTTTCTGTTAATCTTAGCGCTATTGCTCAAAGACATTTGTTTTAACCACTGAGCTTCCCTGTAACAGAAGACTCTGGTTGGGTTTCCTCTAGTAACTAAGAATAACTGTCAATGAAATTACATGCTAAAGGCCTTTTTTCATTAGTTTCTTTTGAACTTCTGAATGCTTTCCCAGGGATTTGATTGCTTTTAGACTGGCACCTCCTAACAAGGCTTTTGATGCAAACTTTCATGCTACTGTTACTATGACAATAGTGTAATGCTGCAGCAGCATTAATTGGAATTTCAATTATTTCTTTGGCTCAGAAGACTGTGTTTCAATAATTGGTTCAATTGTGCTTCAGATCTATGCTGCAAAACAAGGCTCAAATCTTTATTTCCAGTAAATTTTGAATTAACGAAGCTGGGGGAAAGGAAGAACTGGAAGATGGAAGTGGTATCATGACATCAGTGCGTATTCCTCTCTACTTTTATATGATTCACAACAATTAGTCCTTGTATAGAAAAGACGAGAATTTTCTTCCATGCTAAAAAATTCTTGCATAGCTTTCCATATGCTTCTGTCGAAGTTAATTTTGGTTCAGAAGGTAGAAATGATAAAAAAGCATAAGAGTGTATTCCTTAGAAAATCTTATATGTTTGTGTTTGATCTGGACTGGATGCCGGAGCATTGCAAAAGCACCAGTTACCATCTCTGCCAGCCATTAACATTCTTCATTCTTCACAATTTGAAGGTGCAAGGCAAGTCATAAAAGTTTGATGAGAAATACTTAATTTTTTCTGTCCCAGCTTTGTATTAAATCCCCAATTAGATATTGCAAAGAGGCAGAAATGAACAGTTTCACAAAATTAAATAATCTCATTCAGGTTTTTTTTTAATCCAAATAAATCTCCAATTCTAATTCTCAATAATTCATCCTATTATGACTATATGTACATGTGTGCTTGTGTTTATATATATAAACAAGCACGTCTCTACGGAAACCAACCTGGTTGTGGAATTGCAGTTTTCAATTCCTTCAATTTATTTTTTTTTCATTTATATTTCCAGTTTCCAACCAATATCCTGTTAGAAAGTTTAATCTAGACCAGAAAGAACTGATTTCCCTTAGCGGGTTTCCAGCTAAAGGAGAAAACCGCACCTACTCGTGTCGTGGTCTAACAATATCATGTACAAATATTTGTAAACATTGACGAGTTCTATAGCCTGTTTATTCAAATCGAGTCAACCTTTTTGCAGTATTCAATAAAATGCTGGCCTTTGAAAGCTTCTTTTCAGAGACATAAGAACAATAATCTAAATTCTTTACCTGCAAAAGATGTAGTCACTACTCTGTTCAGTCTTTTTACCCACAGCTAAAAAGCTCTTAGCAGTCTAGTTCTCAGAACTCACTGATGTCAGTGTAACCAATGAAACAAACCTCAATGTACACATACAGTGCTATAAAATGTTCTACCTTCTAAACAAAATTTAAAAGCATGTGACTTTACTTTTTCTCTGTGTGTGGTTTTTTTTTTTGTATTGCAAAACACATTCTCATATTATTGTGGACATGTAGGAATGCACATCTTCTAGAAATCAATGGAAACTGTCTTGAGCAGTTTGATCAATGACTACCCCCACCTATTTCAGCCTGGACATTCATCTCCTGTTGTTCTGAAGACAGTTCACAGATTAATAATGAAGCATGAAACCAAGTTAGTGGTAACATATGAGCAGGGGAGATTCAAAGCTGAATATCTCACATTAAGGGTACTCTACGCCAGCAATTCATCAGGCTGGTTTACACTGCACCATTTGTACAGTCTCTTGTGCCTCTCCACAAACACTCACAAATAAAGAAATACAGCTGCTTCTTAGGAATTCTTCTATTTTACTTATGGAAATGAAAACATTGTTCTTTTAAAGTGCAAGTGCAATTTTATTTTTTTTTATTTTGAGGCTTTTTTTCAAGACACACAAGCAACAACATTACACAAAAATCAGTGGATTTTTCAGGATGGAAAAGTAAATTGTCTGCTGGGATCATATGCATCAGTTATATGAAATTATATGACCTCAGACAGGGCAATAATTTTAAAATTTGTCATGTGAAGGTTCAGGCCAATTCAGCTAGATGGACATCTGTGTCTCGTTGGCCATAGATTGTGAATAATTTTTACATCCTCTCTTAAGTCCATCCTTGAAAGAATGTCTAGAATAAATAAGAGTGGACCTATATTTTTTTTCTCCTTGAAGTAAAGACAGAGATAAGCTACCATTCTGTGACTCCCTAACACCGATGTTATTCTTTGTGTTCACACATGAGCTGTTCATTTTGGCTATCAACTTTACAAGTTTTTAAGCAAGGCCTCATGTGTCAAGCCTTTCTCTACAGCAGCTGACACACTATCACTGCATAGCAGATGCTAACAAGGACAAGAATTCAACATTTAAATATTCAGTGTTTCACCTCCAACATCAAAATTAGAAATTGGAAAACAAAGAAGGCTGATAACAACAATTTATTTTAAAAAGTTTTTCAGAAGACCTACTCAAGCAATTTCATTCTTTATTATATGCATGGTCTATAAAAAAAAATCAGTGTTGAAATCTACAGAAAAAAATCAAAAAACAGTCCTGTGACACATTAACATAAAATACATAGATGTGGCCACAGATTCCATCATCTTTTAAGACTGCATCTTTCCTGAGTATGATGTGTTTGTCACAGTAAGGATATTCTGTTCTAGGACAGAAAAAGCAGGGATACATTTCCAGTTACCTCCAAATCTACCAATTATCTCAAGTCTGTTATAAATACTTCACTTTAAGTTCTGTGGGGTTTCCTAGAGATTTGCCAGAAATTTACTGCTTCAGATCAGTAAATTGGAAGGGGGGGGGGGGGGGGGGGGAAGGGAAGAGAAAAAGAAAATAGACATTTTCTTTAAGAAAACATTCTTATCTGCTAGAAAGAATTTTCCTTGCATTTTCATCTTCCTATTATAGCTAATAAATAGCAGTCAGAAATAAGGAGTGAATCAGACTGTATGCAAACAGGTAAAACAAGCAACAAGAATCCTTTTCTCTCTCCATTTCTCTTGCACAATGCTGTAGAAATAGCCAGAAAGATAGGACTACAACAGCCCACATTGTACAACCCAAGAAAGAATTAATCCACTCAAGCAAGTGAATTGATACATCTTAAAAACCCTGAAATGCAAATAGTGATTATAGGGGATTACATACGGATTTGAGTGCAGTGTTTATGTTGGCCTTCTTGCATTACCAAAATAGGGGTAATGCAGGGTGAATGTTGTTAGCGAAATTAGCAGTCAAATACAGAGTTCATCATAATAATTGCAAAGAAGCTCTTTCACAAGATTAGTTGCGTTTCATAAGCTGTGTGGGAGATGTAACATCTCAGCTGCTCGCTGTATACATTGGTCTTTTGGTTTCTTGGCCCACCACTGCAAACCCCCCACATTCAATGACTGCTGTGTGTCTCAATGTCCTATCTTGCCTGCTAGATGAAATGCTTGTAAACTGTGTAATTACTTCCTATATAAACTGTTTTTTCACTAAATGTTTAGTAACAATTGCCAAATACAAATCCAGATTAACTGATGAGGCTTTCAGGAAATGTGAGAAAGGAAATCTAAGTGGAAAGATTAAGTCCTTAATTTCTATGCTGCTACTGCAGCTTTCGCTGATGGGACAAATTCAGTGATGGGTTTGGTGTGACGGGCATGACCAGTATGGCCATTTTCTCTCCTTTTTGTTTTTGAATTTAAACCACCAGAAAGACAGGAACTAGGCAATTTCTTTATAGTTTGACCATAAGAGAATAAAGTAGCCATAAAATGTATGAATATTTCCACTGCCTATTTAGTCCTTATAAGGCCCTTTGTTAAGTGTTTATAAGGGCTGGAAGAATAGAGTCATGTACAACATCGCCTGACAATGCAGGCCTAATTTGTTTTGCATTTTAACAGCAAAAGTCTGTGCTCTCTGTACCCTGTAACTGGATTGGCGGGCTTCAAGTTTAAAAAAGGAATCAAAATAACAAAAACCTCTGAACCCTCTATTTCAAAAGGCAGAGAGGAAAAACAGTCCAAGACAAAAAGAGAAAGGGCAAGTCAAATTTTTAACTTTTTGTGAAGTACATGGTGAAAGAGAAGCTGTGAATTCTCTTTCTTTTATGAAGGTCAAACTTCCTTTTTTTTCTAATTTTTTGTTAAATACCTTGAGTTACAGGTGTTGCACCCCATTGTACTGGATATTTTAAATGGCTCCAGGCTTATTAGTGAAGAGGGGTTTTGCACAAAGCTCAGTTTTCCCAGAAAATGCTGCTCAAACCATGATTTATGGCACTTCCCATAGGTTTGGTGTACTTCTGTAACACCAAGAAATCATTTTTGTTGTTACTTAACAACAACAAAGTTTAAACAATCATTATAAAAAAAAAGTAACTGAAAACAACTATTTGTTTAAAATCTTTAATACTGTGAGATATAAGTCATATCACAATGCTGAAAATGTTCTCTTCACTTGCTGGTTCAGCTTCAGAAGAAAGTCTTGTAGGTAATTAAGCATAGTCAGACTTGTTGAGAAGACCTAATACATCTTGTTTTATGTATCTGGTATAGTTGCAGGTTTCCTACAAAGCAGCATCTATTGTAAATGCTTAGAAAAACAGATCTCCATCTATCAATACATGGGAACAGCTCAGGAAAGAGACAGCGAAAAGCTTTGTCTGTAAAAAACAGGATTAGCTAGACTGGTGCACTAGCCACTTTGGTCTTCGGTCAGGTGAATCAGTTAGTGCTTTGCCTACTTGTTGGCATATTGACTATGTAGGGTAAATTCCTGGGGTGCCAATACAGTGTCAGGAGAAGCTTCCACAAGCCTACTGAATCATAAAGTTGTGATTCCGGCACTCACAAGCTGTTGGCATTGGTCTCTGTGGGTGTCTGGTTTAGAAACTATGTCTAAGTGTTTTCTACTTCTCTCAAATTTAATGGATGGAAAAGAAAATAAAATTTGTCATTACCTTCCTCCTTATTTTTGGTTTATTTGTAACATAAAGGATGAGTTAGGGAAACAGTTCTGAGAGGCAGTGACTTCTCCAGGCTGCTACTTCTTTAACTTTTTTAAAATAAAATAAAATAGTTATTAATTTTGTGTAATTTGTACAGGTTGAAATGCAAATCACTCTTTGGGTTGTGATGAGCCAGGAAAATGTTTTCATGTTGCTCCCTGAAAACTCAGATAAACAGTAGAGACTGTTTCCAAGAGTTATTCCTGACTTTTTTTCTTATCTATTACCATGGTTTACAGTGCATTAGGCTATAGATTATTGCAACTATTTACTAGGGCAGATAACACCTTTGACTCTAATAGCTCCTGACTTACAGTACATCACATGAATTGTTTTCTCTTATCTGATGCTTTATATTTATGGAGGAGCTAAAGGAGAAGAGATGTCTAACTATGATATTTCTTTGTATATTGTACTACATCCCTTTTTTCCCTGATGTTTTCTTGATCACAAAAAAAAGCCTTCATAAAAATATAAACAAAGATTTTAACATTGAAAAAGAGCTTCATTGTTCAAAGT
Source organism: Psilopsiagon aymara (assembly GCA_024733675.1). Taxonomy (NCBI): domain Eukaryota; kingdom Metazoa; phylum Chordata; class Aves; order Psittaciformes; family Psittacidae; genus Psilopsiagon; species Psilopsiagon aymara. Next base: position 5,639 of record JANRGW010016247.1, on the reverse strand, counting down.
GTGTTTGTAACATTTTTCCAGTGTGAAGTTTAACACTACCTCTGGGCTTTTACACAATACAGATGACCTTGGTTAAAAAAAGTTCCTCTATTCAGCATTAATTTACTAAGAGGCCCAATAAACTTGGTTCTGTTCTTGATAAGCTGCCTGAAAATGCTAGCGTAAATTTAACCTTGTTTAAATAACACTAAATCAATGGAAGATCAATGTTGAATGTAGCGCTGCCTCTTGGAGAGACTTTGATCAATGGAGAATTTGGCAGGTTTTATCTGATCAAGACTTGGGCTAAGACCAGACAATTACGCAAAAATAACTACTTGAAAGTTAATACATTTTCCTTTTCCTTTTATTTGTGCTCTGACTACAAGAGACCCATGACTAATGCTGCATGGCATATGTTTTGAAATATGTGCAAATTAAATGGTCGTTGGTTGTTTCTATATGTTGCAACACATTTCTTTTCCTGGCCCCACATCTGTATCTCTCTGTGTCTGTGAGGATGGTAGAAGCTGCGAATGTTAATATTATTCCTGTCACTGGGTTTTGCCATAACTTTTGACTACAGCTGTCAGCTATTAAATTGCCCTGTGGGCCCCAAATGTCAGCATATGAAACCCAATTTGTAATTTTCTAAAAATATATACATAGATAACTGAATATGCCCATTTAAGATACATTTTCTGCAAAATCTGTTCTGTCTGTAGATATTTACAGACGTATTGACCTCTCTCATGTGTCTCGTGTCCACAGAACCACTTTAAGGGGATGTTCAGCTGAAGGAAGAGAGGTGCTGTGAAAGACCAATGTTTTGTATTGCTGCAAAACTTCTCTTCTGGAGATTTTTCCTCCTATGAAAAGATAAGCATCCAATCTATAACCACTGCAGGAATCAGTGAAGGAGATCTCACTTGGCAAACATAAAAGGGTTTTTTTAAACCATGCGTATTTTTTTTTTCTTATATCCTGAATCCTCTTTCCTCGTAATCGTTTGTGTAGCTGAGTTTAAGAGACAGCTACTTAGAAATTATGATGGAAAGTGGAGGAATACTTCTTGAGGCCAGTGTGTAGTTACCCAAACTACAAATTGCCCAGGATGCACAGACATTCTCTGGTTGGACCTCAAAGAGGTAAATTGTAGTTATCCCACTTTCTTATCACACTATTGGTAGTGTTGCTCAAGAGAAGTGATTGTACTTCTGCTCATCACACAGTGAATCATCTACTACCCTCATTTTCACACCACACCTTAGCAAGTTTCTGTACTCCGGATTGTTCACAGCACCACAATGGTAAACTTTTCAGCTCATTGCCAGCAGAAAACCCAGAGCTCCTGTAATGCCGTTCAGTTTCCTTCCTGGAAATAGCTTGAATTGTCAACTAAATTCTAGACTTTTAGTATTGTCTTATAATTTCTGACACATTTTTCAAATTCAGTGATCATTTCAACCCTTCTGAGATAATGAAGTCTGCATTATTCATTTAAAGTTTTCAGAAATTAACCTTGGAAATAACTATCCTTTGTAACTGCATTTTTGCAGTTCTGTCTCAACAGCTATAGTGTGAGGTTATTATGATGTAAATTTTCCTCTTAATTTCCGTGTGCCCACTTTTAGACACATCATAAAGGCTACTTATGTTTTCCAGTAAAATAAAGATAAAAAGTGATCTTCATAGTCATTACTGTACTGAAAAAACAGAAATATTTTCAAACATCACAGAAGAGTCACAGAAGGAAAAATCTGGAAACTGGTCTTCTGAGAGTAGACTTACTGGTTTAACTGGCAGCAGAAAAAGCAGGTTCTTTAATAGGCTTCATCTTTCAAGTCTTGCTCAGCCCAAAAGTCAACACAGATTTTTTTGCTTACAAACACCAATACAGGGTGTGCAGTTAACCCCTGGAGCCTGCAATATATTGAGCTGCACTAAAATGCTCCATTTTCCTGTATGACAATCTGTTACATCCTAGTGCAATTGCCAGCTGGCAGACAATTTTCCCATAGAAGACTTTCCCTCCCAGTAAGCAGCATCATGGTAATATTCATCCACACGAATGTAGTTAAAGGAAATTGAAAGGCATAGGCACTTCCCGAGGGTGACTCAGCCCATCCGGAGACAAGCGTGCAAGGTGGGATAAATCACTTTGGGAGGTACTTTCATCTCTTTGCCAATTAGAAATTAGACTACACACCAGATCTTGATGTGCATAAACCTAGTTGAGATAAATCTTACTCTAAACATTTGACTTTTGTGACAGACAATTCTAGTAATAATAATTATCAGGTTGCCTGAAATGGAGATACAGTGGAAACTAGATCCCATTGCTCACAGTATTGTGTGGAAAAGAAGAGAGGAACACGATCAGATTTAACTCTACATACAGTAAACTTACAGTAGGAAAGAAAAGGGACATAGACTCTCATAGATAAGATTGAGGAACAAAAGCACAGCTTGAAGCTCCTGGATGTATCCAGACAAATTGTAATATTATTGACCAAACAAGTCATGTTGCTGGCCATGGGTATTTAGAATATATCCCCAAATGCCAGCAACCTTTTAGAACAGCCTATTTGGAACTCAGTGGAGGGAATTATCTGTGGGTATATTACTGTTGCATCAGGAGTTCCTGAATAATAGGATTTTAATATCACTCCAAGTAGATCGTGAGAAAAAAAGGAGAAAATTCAAATGAAAAATCAGACTTTTGCAAAAAATACCAGTGAATTCTTCTCCATACAAAAACCACAAACCAAACCAAAACAGCACAAAAAACCTAACCCAAAACTAACAGAAAGCCAAACAAACAAAAAATCTCCTCACAAACCAAAGCCCCCCACTCTCACACACTTAAAAAGAACCCTGCATGAATTGCTTTGTGGTAAAATATCTGGCATTGGCAATAGTGAGTAAATCACAATCTCTGCCTTACCCTAGTTTTACCTGTAGAATATTCAAATGTTAATCCATGTGTATGGGACCAGTAGCAGACAGCATTTAATTTCTTGTGGCTACTTTCAGGTTCATGGTATTCCATTTTCAGTATTAGAAATTTCTCAAACTAGCTACTTGATGGTAAATGTGAAAAAAAAAAAAAAAACAAAACCCCTCACCCCCAACTTTCTCTTCACCTAAAACTTGATGATGAAAGACTATTCAGTACATGTTAAATAAAGGGAGTTTAGTTTTCATGTTAAGCCACCCAATTGATTTTGTTTTATTTTTTGCTCTTGTCATTTGCTCAGAAAGAAGTTGGAGATGTTTGATGTGGATTATTCTTTAGCCCTTAAGAATGAATTAGGGAAATGTTTAAAAGAATCTGGAATAGAATTTATAGTTGTACACTCTCCCTTTTAAGTCATGCTCAAATTTTGCCTTAAATATCTACCCATTTTCCAGTGCAATTAATGTATTTTCTCCCTAGGTTTTATACCTGCAGTCTTTAAACCTTCTGTCACTTAGTCATTAGTTATCACCTTCCCCTGTTAGTTCAGCTTCTTATTCCAGGCCTTTAGCCAATCTTTCAGGATTTTTGAATCCTCCTGTATAGCTCATTGTTTCAGATCAGTGAATTGTTTATTGCCTGCTACCAAAAACCAAATAACTTTGCAAAAAGACCCTTCCCTAAACTGACTTAGGCCAACACCAGAAGCAAGAGTTATGAATAAGTTATTCTGTTCAAAATGAGATGTTTACTTCTCAAGCAGCCTCAGCTCCTTCTACACCTGAGGAGAGAAACAGGCACCTCCAGGGAGTAATTTCCCTTTTTTAATTCCTGCATTTAAAGGAATGGCTTAAACATAGTTTAAACAATTGCAAAGGTAGGTGAAAAAGTTAACTGAAGTGAAAGGCTCCAGAGGAAAATATGGGGTTGATCATGTCATGTTCAAAGTGGATCTGGACACAAATTCTTGTGATAAAAAACAAAAGAAGTTTCTATGCCTCACCAGTTGAAATAGTAGATCAGGGATATTGAGATACCGAATCTACTTTTTGTTTATTGTTTCAAAAATACTTATCTGAGACTCAGTTTAAGCAATTAACCACATCAAGTATATTTCTCAAATACTTAAAACCAGACTGATTGCAAAGAGATGGAGCAGGCCCTTTTAAACTTTTTTGAAATATCTATCACTAATTTTTTATTATGGTGTCTTAGCTCTGATGATCTGTTTTGGTAACAATTCAGCTAAGATGTCAATCTTATATTTACGAAGTCTTGAAATCTGGTTTAGGTCTTAATTTTATTTCTTCCTTCAGCTATGCTCTTCTCCACAAATAATAATTGTTCATTTAAAAGCTAGAATGTTGCTGCCAAAATTTGGGCTCTTTAAGAGAGATCTGTTCCCAAAAGATGAGTGCTTATCTAGTTGTTAGTCATCTTTGAAGCTGATTATAACTTTGACACCTTGAGTCAAGGTCAAAACACAATGCTTGGCTCCAACTCAAGAGCAAATGATGAATATATCTACGTAAAAAAAAAGATTAGTCTCAAATTACTATTGTATACAATGAACTCTGCTTCCAGACAGTATCATTAATTCACATGAGGAGTGGAAGAGATTTATCTCACAAACACATTTATCTGCCTTGGTTATAAGAGTGCCTTTCCTTTTTTTTTTTAATTTCTATTAAACCTCCACCTTTGCAGATCATTAAGGTGCACTGTGGTAACAGTAGGTAGACTCATGCTTTTTGTCCTTTCCCACAGTGATGATTGTAACTCATAATGACTCTGCGTTTGATTTACAAGGGCCATACAAGTCAGAGAGGGTATTGACTGTGTCATGGCAGTTGTGTTGCCAAGGTGTTCATATTTGCTCAGATGCCAACATTTTTATTGGCAATATTATTTATGGATTAAACCTTTTTCCAGCTTTCATTTCTCTGGTCCTTCTTATCTCTCTTATCTTAAAGGTAATTAACATTTTCAGTAAAGATCTATTTGACTTTTGCAAAACTTGCCGCAATAATATTGTTGGAAGTGCCTTATGCTATCAGAAGAATGCAATTCAAGATACTAAAGGATGTATGAGTCCTATGATACTTATTAAATGGCACAAGTTTTTCTTCAGAAATGTCTTCATTAATAAGTCTTTATTTTTAGGTATTGGATTTAATACTCTTTCCCCATAAATTATAGCTTCTTCTTTATCTTTTCCATATTAGTGTCTGGCATGTTTCACTGTTAGTTAGAAGAAGATAAACACATAAAGGATGATGTGACCAGTTGTAGTGATTTAAGCCCAGCTGGTAACTCAATACCATGCAGCCATTCGTTCACACACTCTTCTCCTTTCTCCCCCAGTTCCCATAGCAATGTGGAGGAGAATCAAAAGAATGTAACTCCCATGCGTTGAGGCAAGATCAGTCTAGTAACTAAGGTATAACACAACAGTCCAGTAACTAAGGTATAACACAAACCACTGCTGCTATCACCAATAATAATAATGATGAGGGAAATAACAAGGGAAGAGAATACAACTGTGTCATGGTTTAAGCTGTAAATCAGCCACAAAGTTTGTTCACCCACCTCCCCCTCCTAAAAGAGCTGTCGCCTTTTAAGCTGTAAAACAAGCAGTTTTGTTCACTCACTTCCCCCTCCCTCTTCCCCCCCCCCCAAAAGGGGGGGGGGGGGAAGGGGG
>JANRGW010016242.1:0-47812 GCA_024733675.1 Psilopsiagon aymara | reverse complement strand
GGCAGAGCATGAGGCTCAGAAAGTCCTTGGCCAGACCAAAATGTACTAAGCAGTAACTAAAACATTGGTGTTATCAGAGCTGCTCTCAGGCCTCAAGTCAAAAACACAGTGCTGCTACTGCTGAACCAATGACAACCCATAACAATTTTAAACACTTTTTCTTTTCTGTACTAAGTAATGATCTCAAAATGTTGCTATTTTTTTTCTAAAAAAAATTTGTTTTTAGTCTAGACACTTTCATATACCAATAATGAGATTTGTATTTCAAATCTATATACATACATACACACATACAACTAGTTAAAAACTTACCTCTGTCCTTCTTTGTTTTGGTAAGAAGCATTTTTATTAAGTTGTAGTATTCTGTGCTCTAAGCCCTCCTGAAGTGCACGACTGATTATACCAACAGCATTCTGTGGAAGTGCAGGTCAAATAGTAAAAGAAAAGTCTCCTCGGTCTGGTGACACATACTCGTACCATTTATAGAACCAACCCTGATACTAGCTCTAGCTTTTCCAACAAAATAGTATATTTGTTGAGCTGACATTGATTAAAGTGGGTGAAACTGCTGGAGATAAAGGTTAAAGGTCTTGAGTTGGGTCGATACTTCTGTGTACAAAGTAAGGATCACCTGAAGTTTGGGGGCTGGCCTTTCTCTCTCAATATGCCCTAGCACACTAATTAATATACCTGAGCATGCAGGTGAATCTGCATGTGTGTCAGCTCTCTAACCTTTCAAAGCTGAGGTCAGATTTTGGAACCAAAGACATTCAAGTATGTCCTTCCTTCGCATATACATTTAATCTTTGAATTATTTTGAATAAAGGAGAATGTAAAGCCTTTAAAATGAAAATAAATATTGTCCTGGATTCAGCTTTAACAGTTATTTTTTCACCTTTCTTGGTGTCTGGTGCAATGCTGTGTTTTGGCTTTAGTCTGAGAACAACGCTGATAACACACTGATGTTTTAGTTGTTGCTAAGTAGTGCTTACCCCAGTCAAGGACTTTTTAATCTCTCATGTCTGCCAGTGAGAAGGGGCAGAAGAAGCCAGGAGGAAGCAGGGACAGGACACCTGACCCAAACTAGTCAAAGGGGTATTCCATACCACAGCACATCCTGTGCAGTATATAAACTGGGTGGTGCTCCCAAGAAGGGCAGATCGCTGTTCAGGTTGGGCTGGGTATCGATTGCAGGTGGTGAGCAATTGCATTGAGCATAATTTGTGTTTATTGGGGTTTTTTCCTCTTCCCTTTTTAGTTTTTTTATTCTTTCCCCTTGTTATTTCCCTTATCATTATTATTATTAGTAGTAGTAGCAATGGTGGTAGTAGTAGTTATGGTAGTTTTACATTATACTTAATTTTACATTCTTTTGATTCTCCTTCCCATCCCACTGGGAGCAGGAAGGGGAGAAGGGAGGGAGTGAGTGAGTGGGTGGCTGCTTGGTTCTGAGTTACTGGCTGGGCTCAAGCCATGACAAGTATCTAAAATATTTCTGTTGTATGCTTCTGAATGTTGAGCCTTAGTGTTCATGCAAAACTGTCTCATTGTTTTGATAAATGTTGAGCTGTGTGTGACACAGAATAGCACATACCTCAATGTGAGCATGACAGCAAAATGAATGTTGTGAGTCTACATGATAGCCACAATTATGGAGAGTTTTAGAGTGAAGCATAGTTCTTTAGCCTTAGAAATCTTATTTCAGCAGACAATTAAGTCAGTAAATGAATTGATGGCATCAGCATTATTATTCTACATTGAAGTTATTTATCTGGAGCAGATTCAGTCTCAGCCCTGTCCAGGCAATAAGCACTATGAGAAGATGCTGATGTGGGAAAAGAAATTCCAGGAGGGAAGTAGCTGCCTGAACTGAAACATTTTCTGTGATTACTGGCATGGCCACCATCCAAGTTTTTGAAAAATATTTTCTGTTGAACATAACATAACTTTTACTTGCCCTTTCATACTTGGTGATCCAGAACTGGCTTTTCAGTGTGACTAAAACTTTTTAGTAATATGCTCAGAAAAAATATATTTTCTCAAAACAACAACCCCCCAAAACCAGCAAACAAAAAAACCACTAACTTGACAGTCAAATTATTTTTCTAAAAACATAAACTGCTTGTTTTGAAGCACTGTATCTTTTTTAAGTGTGTGTATAACTGAAAGGCTACACAGGGGAAAAGTGAAGCTTGGAATGAATTCATCAAGATATTACAGAACATGTCAACATAGTCTAAAGGTGTTCTGATTTATAACCAGGAGTTCTGTAACTCTGAAGAGCTGAGGGCAGTGGGTCACTACTGTATGCTTTGATAAGGAGATAAGTACATTGTTACAGGTAGCTTGACATTATAGAACCTCTGTACGTCTACATGGTTTTCCCCAGAAGGTAATTTTGTCATCCAAATAGAGCTCCAGAGTTCATTCTGGCAAATAGTATTATTATCATGGGTGACTAGTATATCTTGGCTTGCCGCAAGGAATTCAATTTCTAATTTTCAACTGAAGTTATTCAAAATAGAGCAGCTGTATTTCTTGACAGAGGGCTTGTTAAATAGAAAAACTACTACTGAAGTCAGTCACCAGATACTTTTCTTCTTTTTACTGATGCTTTGCTATAAATTTCTTGGTAGGAATCATGATTAACAATAGAAAAATAATTTAAGTCAACATAATAATAGATATCTTTAACTTTTTTCATGTCACCTCCATTAATAGTAGGTTTTTTTTTAATATTGCAGCTTGCAAGTGGCACAATATCTGTAATATATATTCACGTAAATGCATACACAGGGTTCTGATTGTTCTCTAGTGCTTAAACTACAAGACTGGAAAATTTTGCTAAATTGTTGGACTGTAAAGCTTGTAATAAGGAGTTGCACTGTGTTTGCAATAAGAAAGCAAATTTTTCTCAATTGCATATCTTAAAGCTCTTCTTTCATAAAAGACACTTCACACCATTGGTATTGTATTTAAATGGGTTTAAATATAACTAACAACAATTTTAAGATGCTTCACAGTGCCAGAATTGGATGAAATATCTTAATGCAGTAAAATCTTAAATATGAATAAATGGGAAAGGTCCGTCAAGGTGTTTCTTCATCTGTATTTTTCTCATGGTGTTTCTGTATTATGCTGCTATAGACAAAGAGCACAGAATACACCACCATTTCTTAGCTCTGCTGGGAAATGCATATTTTTTTATTTTTATCTTTTTCTCTCTCTTTACTCCCCATTTTAATATTTTTACTAGAGGTGTTTTTTAAACAGAGGATCAGGATGACAAAGCTAATCTTAAGATTTCATGGCTAATCTTGCAGGATCTTCAATATCTGTGAATCATTTTATAGCAATGAATAGCTCTGATTGATGTGAAGCATTTTATCAATGCTCAGTAAACTGGCATTCACCTCCCTTCTACCCGTGGCCCCTTTGATGCCTGATACACAATGACAATTTTCTGAAACAACTAGGAAAACTAGTCAGGAGACTGTCAAACAAGGAGGAGTGAGAGGAAAATCTTGCTGGAAATAGTAAAACTATTCTGGTAGCTCTATAAAGCAATATATTATTATTTTTGAAGTTCTTGAGATTCTGAAGATAGGAGTAGCCTTTAAAAAAGCATTAGTAGTCTTTTGTACAGAAAAAGATTCATGCGTTCAGCCTGTTGCAAAGAGCATTTGCTTGCATTCTTCCTGTGCAGCACAAAGGCAGCATTAATGGAAATGATAAATAGTTTGATGAGCAGGCCAGGTGGCATAGCAATGGCTTGCAAGACTGCTGAGCTGGAGACACAGGTTTTAAAACAAACTTGGGGCTCTTGCTTCCTGGACTGGTTGAAGTTGAACATGTCAAGGAGGTAATGTGATTGATCTCTTTGGAGGAGGATGCCAGCTGGAGAGCTCACAAACTGCTCCTTCAGGATTCTCCTTAAAGATGAATTGATGGCAGCTTCTGAAAAGAGTTACTCACATCACATTCTTCCTTGCCATTCAGAGGTAAGACTCTATCTCAGTGGTTGCTAAAAGAAGGAATTGAGAGTTTAAAGGAGCAGGAAAAAGGTGTCCCTGGTGAAAGAAACTGCAGGAAGTACATTCCCAAAATGCAGATATTATCTCTATACTGTGGTAAAATAGGGGTTTTTTTTGTTGTTTATTTTTTTTTAGGAGATTGTCCACACATATGATTGAGGTTTTTTGCTTTCCATTTTTTTTCATTTTTTTTTTTTTTTTTTCATTACACTGAGATTCTGTATTTAATAAAATAAGAAGCCAGAATTTCATCTGTGGGCTGTACTGAATTTTATATTGTAAAACATTTGTTTTTAAATATCATATGCTGAAATCTGTGCTTTTGCATTGGCAAGGGGTTCTTCAAAATAGTGTTGAAGAAGGGACCTGTTTTGCCCTTAGGTTGGTTGTCCTTGTAATTTACATATTATGTTCTTCCTTTCAGTGGAGTCTCTGGTACCTCTTTTTTCTGATTAACTACATGTGAGCTACGTACGTACCCTTTTCAAATTGTCCCTTGCTGATCCAAAGGCTATTTCTCATTTCATGACAGTGTGTTACTTCGATCCTGAATGATCAGCTTGTCCATTTCCTCAAATGTCAGGCAACAGCAATGAAACTTACTTTGGGATTAACAGTAGCTTAGAAATTCAGATTTTATGTATAAATACTCCATGCCTTTTTGGCCTAAAACGAACTTGTTCCTTAACTGTATGTACATAGGGCAGAAGGGTAGAAATGGAGTCCCACAGGCAAAGTGGATACAGTAGAAAGAAGCAGTCTTCCTGGAGTCCCTGGAATCTCATTCTTCCAAATGAACAGTAACAGTATTGGGAAGTGAAAACACAGATCAAATTTTGGCAGCATCTGAAGATAAAAGCAAACAATGAAATTGTCTGACTCCATCTGATATGTTCAGAACTAGATGACAAAGAGACTAAGTAAAGCAGAGCTCATTTTTGATTGCTGAAATGCTCTAGTTTTACTGCAAAAAGTCTTAAATGCATGATGTCTTACAGCTGTGAAAAACTGAACTTCAAACACATTGTTACTAAAAGGGAAGTGTCAGAATTTATTTGTATCTTATGTGAATTACCTGGTTACTTCTCAACTGTGCAATGTTTTGATCCTCTGGAACTTTTTTTTGTCCATTGCAGCTACTCTTCTGCAGAAACCAAGATGCTAAGGGTATGGTAGTATGGTGGGGAAGTATGGATCAGTGACAGGAACTGCTACCCTCAGGTAGACCCAAGTGCTGCAATTTGCATGTAGGAGTTTGTTCTTTTAGGTTATATCTCTTCAGTGTTTAATTTTTTCTTTGGTTACAAATAATGACCTTATTTACATTTAACCATTGTTTGACCCGGAAAAGAGGGTGAGAGGGACAGGGGGGCATTAAACAGTGCAGAACACTTAGAAAACACTGAGACAAAACAGTCAGGAGTCAGGGGCTTTTACTCAATTGCTTCTAAACACAAGCTTTGGATCACTCAATTTGTTAGTGAGAAAAAGGCCATAACTACATTTTTCCTCTATTGGGAGAAAGGAAACTATTTTCACTACAGTTTATATGCAGTCTTTCAATATTTTGCTGGGAGGTTACTGGGGGAGTAGCAGGCTCGGGCTGTTTTGCATAACTGTTTCTGCTGCTTTGTGTGTAATGGCTTTTCCTGGTGCTCTGGGCTGCAGCCCCTCAAAGGATCCTTGCCCTAGCCTGCAGCACCCATGACCACAGCTGGCCTCTCTCTCCTCTGGGCTCTGCTGTGGCAAGGAACTCTCTCCCTTGAAGATGGAATCTCCAGCCCAGACTGGTTTCTGGTGTCTTTCTTCAGTACTTTTGATTAGGGCTGCCTCCCTTTGGTACCCAGGGGTTTTTTTTTTTTCACTGCTGTTTAGTGTCAGCTTGAACTAGCAACGACAAGCACAGGGAAGGTCACAATACACCCTTTTATACTTCGTGCCTCACAGGGGCAATAGTCTGCAACAGTATATTTCAACTCTTGTACCTTCACCCAGGCATAACAGAGGGAAAGGCAAAAAGAATACTGCTTTATTTTATTTTTTTTTTTTTTTTTTTTGTGGCTGTGGTTTCTTTTTTGTATGTTTGTTTGTCCCAGATTATGTCTTTTTCTCAGGAAATTCATTTAGTGGGTTTTATTTTCTAGGAAAAGTAGGTTACTCTTTGGACACTTTACGCAAAACAAATACAGCACCACAAATGGTAGGTACAATGTGGAGGTACCTTTCAGCCTTTGATTTATATTTGAAAGAGCCTGATTTTGAAGTGTGATCTGGGCCTGGAAAGCTTTTACTCAGTCTCAGTTCTCACTAATGCCTGAATGTGGAAATGCTGCTTCTCAGCACTTTAACCATGACTGCTCTCACATAAAAAGTATGAGAGATAGTTATGCTCAGCACGTCCTGATTGGTTTTTTTTTGGTCTGCATGGAGCTGTGGGGTGCCTGTGCTAGTGGTACTTGCTACCCATGACACAGCTTCATGGTAGCTGCCCCCACCATGCTCTCCACAGAGAGCATGTCCAGGGGACTCTGTGCAGGAAGTAGCAGCCCTTACAAGTGAGGAGGATTTGTTTTCTGAAATTCCCGTGAGAGGCCAACAAGCTGAAAACTGTTGAATCTGTGCCAGCAAAGGTTGATTTTTTTAAGTATGGAAGAGGATGAACAAATATTCCTCGTAGCAGATGACCTTGTGGACTACTGAAGTGAGTCAGTTAGTAGACTGAAACATGTCTTCTGCCCTGTGCAATTCATTTGAACTTAATAAATGCTGGTGGCTGGAAGCACAATGAAAAATATATGTTAAAATCTTAAAAATGGAAGTATATGTTAACTGTAAATATTACTAGAATTAAAATGCTATGAGCAATAATACTACAAAATAAAAGCTAAGGTTGCTTTTTCTTTATTTCACATTGATGAAGACAGTAGAAAAAAGCTTAGCTTTGAAACACCTGGAATTTGTTTATGTCTCAGGTTTGCTTTATGTTAAAATGTTTTGAGAAAGCTCACTGGTTACTATTTCTGTCTCCTGACAGTTATTGAAGGCATAAATACCTATTCAATTGTTTGCATGCACACCTGTACTGCCCCAGCACTGAGCTCCAGTCAATGCACTAGAGAGGCGAGCATGCACAGGTTTTCTTCCCCCATTCTTGCACTCAGGCTCCTCTAGTAGCCTCTACAGCTTTTACTCAGCCTTCACAGTACAGGGTGGTACTTTGTTTATTGCTCATCACTTCTCTCTGATACATAGGTAACCTAGCAAGCACGCACTATGCTTATCATATATGCTCCTTGGCAGTTTTTAATTACTCGGGTTTTATTTCCTGCAACTGTAAATCTTCTATTTCGTATTTTGGTGGGATTTTTTCTTTCTGTGGGGCAGCCCAATTATGAAAAGATTTATAAAGAGGAGGAATTTCTTCTTTTAATTCTTGAAGAACTCAGGCTCTTGGGGACCTCACCTTCTTGGGGAATGTTCTGAAACAGAACAGAGATTGGAAGAAAGCTTTTGAATTCTCTTGTTCCCTGCATTTTTTGTCAGCCATACAGTAGATGCTTTATTCGGAAGGGTATTGTAAGACATTTACTTCAGAAGCTCCTATAGATCACAAAACACTTCTTTCAGCAATGCAAGACATGGGGCTAATAAAGGGACTCGTCAATTTTTAATGTCCTACATTTTTTTAGTAACATTTTGAAACTTGCAAACTTCCTACAGAGAAAATCAACCTCCCTTTTTCCTTTAATTCTATCCCATGTTAATGCTCCTTGACAATCTTAACTGTCCATACTCTCTCCAAAGACGTAACAAAGGTGTTTGATGTAACACCTGAAAATGAAAAATTGATATAAATTAGGCACTTTGGTCTTCTAAGTAAAGAGCATTTTGTAAAAACAATTTGCAGTCAAGAAAGGGCAACTAGATTTCCTTTTAACACTTGATATATTAAAAATAGTACAGTACTTATATAAAAGTTTTGAACTTCATGAATCACTTTAATGTCAAATACAATCAAATTAATTTCACATTTGCTTTCTCAGGCATCTTAAGTTTTGTTCTGAAGTGATTCTGATTCCAAAACTTGCACAATAGAGTAAAGCTGCTTTTGTCTCTTGCTGTTCTTGAAAAGAGGTTCAGTAGAGAAACACAAGAACAGGGACTAAAACCCAGGTGTTTCCTCTCTTAGATGACTTTCATAACCACCATACTAACAAGTATTTATTTGTCTCGTACTAGCAACTCACCTGCAGATTTGAATGACATCATACTTACGAATAGTCTATAATGCTTCATTCATTTCTCATCTCCCAAATAAAATAAAATTTGATTCCTCTGGAAAAATAAAAAAGCCAAATATATTTGACATCACAAAAATGCTGAGGGAAAAGTCATCATGTTATTATCAAAAAACAACTGTGTGTGTGAGGCATAGTTCTGATTTTCCTCATTTTGAGTAGATGCGTATTTTGTAATCATTGCCTCCATCTGAGACTCAAACATCAGTGCAGTTTTGAATCTCATAATTTCACCAATGATGTTTACTTTAAATAGTTTTTAATTTTTCTGTACATCTCATGGATGTGATTCTTTGAGCAAATTGTGGACTTTTGCAAGTTACTTAATGCTCTCCCATTGAAAGATCCATACTCGATTTGCAAAACTGATTATAAACTCTTTCCTACCACATAAAGCTGTGTTTAAGAATTTCATGTTGCTTTAATCTCCTGTACTCATAGTACGCTTTCCTTTTTTCTGGTAGAGACAGACAACCTGACCCAAATTGCTACTCTTGTGATCTGTAGCTCTCAGCTGGAAGTGCATGGATATCAGAGCAAGTGAACAAGTGGCAGCACTTTGTCTTTGAGAAGGACTCTGCTTTGAAATGTGGTCCTAAAGTTTTTGACTGAAAGTGCATACATTCTAGTTGCTTCATTTTTGTTAGTCTTAAGGAAAACGTGAAAGAGAGGGACAATCGAAAGTGTTTTTCTTGACATGTTATTGTCAGTTATTTTTGATAAAGTGGTTATCAGTTATGGGGTATGCCATGTTTTTCAAAGCTTTAGTTTCCCATATTTGTCTCAGATTATCTGTAAATTGTAATACAATGCAGTAGATCTACAAGTCAGAAAAGACACCTCTACTATATAGCTTTCAAGTATACTTGTTCCAGGTTTCTTAGGAATCAAGTATGAAATCTACTTAACTCTCTATTAGTTACATTAACTCATGTTATGTAAATGTCATTATGGGATTTGAAGTAAATGTGGGAATTTTGTAAAAATCTGAATTAGCATTGAAATGTACTCTTTTCACAACCATGTGTACTTTCATCTGCCATTTACTCACACATCACATGTAACCTGACTGTCACTTCTCTATGTCTTAAATAAGCACATACCAGGTCTAGGGGCCAGGTCTAGTCATGAGAAAGTACTTCAATTTCCACATCTGTTCTACCCTCAGCATGTCTACTAAAGATTGCCAGTAAATATAGTAATGTTTCTGTGATTCTTTAATGGTGGTTTTCACTTTGTTTTCAAGGATAAGCAAAATAAAATGAAGCAAAGAAAGGACAAGTCTAAAATTATTTCCAAGTTATTGCTCTGTACAAAAGGTTTCAATTGTCTACTTTTAGCAAGCAATGACAAATAATCTGGAATAAGTGGAATTATTTTTCATCCCTCTTGAGTTAAAACATTTTACTTTGACTTTAAATTTTGATATATTGTTGTGCTATGTACTTAAGGCAGTTGACATCATTCACATTATAATTTTGTATGGAAAATGTCAGCCTGCACTGGATTGTTGGATTTAGTTCTGCACAGTGCATAAGCTGTTAATAAAGATCCTACATAAATGTTTTTAGAAAACGAAAATTTTAGATAATTTAGCTATCAGTAGCAATTGCCTCAGTTTGAAAAATACATTGTTGAGAGGGTGTGTGATGGGGGTATCACTGAGAAATTGTGATAAAATAGGAGATACTGTGTCTGTGGCATAGACCTGTGAGTGAAGAAAAAACTCCTAAATTGACTAAATAGCAAGGTTGTATTTCCCCACTCTGGCTTCAGGCTTAAGAGGTCTACCGGAATCCTCTGCCAGATCTACACACCTGCAGTCTTAATTTAGGAAGATTTTATATAGCAAGGTGTAATTCCCGTTCCAATTTCAGGTAATTTCAGCAGAAACTGTTGAAGAAATATGTCGATCCTTTGCAGGGTCAAAGGGGAATGGTGAAACAGAAGAGACTGATTTTATCTTTCAGTTATATTCTCTACTGGTATGGTTCTGCTGGAAATGATAGGAGCTAAATATTTTTACAATCTAAAATCTTCATAGCAAAAAACCATAGCCATATTAAAATATGTCAGTGTTATGTTAATTCAAGGGCAATGTATGTTGAAAAAGGCTGTATTAAATCCTCTGGCAGAGGTTACCACAATTTTTTACTTATGTTGTGGTGTTGTTCCAAATTGCATTACAACAACATCATTCCATGAAAATAAGACAGCTTTGACTGAATATCTGAAGAATATTTACAGATAAAATAAAATACATTTCTTTTTTTTTTTTTTTTTTTTAATACTAGATAGTGCTGCCTGACATAATAACTAAATAATAATTAGTCACCTGTTAATATTTTTGTGAAGTGAGCTGTTTCATATTTTAGAAGTACTGCATTTATGCCTGGAATCTAAAGTGAAATCTTAAGCAGAGTTTCCATTTTTATGCAATTGGGTGTATTATATATGTGCAATGTGAACATGATGATAAGTAACCCTTGTTACTGCCACTAAATGGAGCATGCTCCAGTGCAAGAAGTAAGTTAGCAGAGTACTTCTTTTTCTAACACAGAAATAAATTGCTAACTTGTAGGAGACCTTTTTTTACCTTGTCATTTTAGTACAGTTAATAAACCTAATATTTAATATTGGTCACAGACCAGTCAGTGACTTGTAAAACACACCATACACTATCATACTGATGCAAGAAATCGGATTTTTTTGAGAAATGTTGATGCATTTAATTTCAAAGTAAAAGTAAAGTAATTCAAAATGGAAATGTAGGGTATTGAAGATGAATGAAGTGGCATGAGTCATTTATTCAGGCTCTTTGCCGCAGCATATTTTTTATTACCTGTGTAATCCAGGAAAAAAAAATGCTCTCGTGAATTATGTGAGGGTGCTCTACACTGCTGAGATGACTCATAGCTTCATATGTAAACCTACAGTTTAGTTAGGAGACTGGCTAGTCTGATTACAAACTATAGTCTGGGATATTGCTTTAATTTAATTAGAATAATTATATATTCCTCAAAGAAGAATGCCACGGTTGCATGACCATGCTAAAACAAGATTTGTCTGTTTTAAGGTAATCCTAAAGGTGGCTGCTTGCTATCTGTTAATATTGAGAAAGACTTGTGATAAGAAAGTATTTGGAGTGCAGATACTTAATTTTTCTTTTTCCTTTCTAATAAATCTGTTGTGTGTCAGTTGCAACATATTGAGAAGGGAGAAAAATTCAGGAAACTTTGAATGTTTATAGTAAGTTGTCCTGCTAGCAGTTCAGGTTCTTGTACTGATAATTTTCTTTTAACTATGTTTTCTTTAAGGCCTTATTCGATTACAAGAGCTCATCAAGGCTCCATCACGATACAACCTGAGACTAAAAATCCGTCAGTTACCAGCTGACACAAAAGATGCAAAGCCATTGCTAAAGGAGATGAAAAGAGGCAGGGAATTCCATGTAATCTTTGACTGTAGCCATGAAATGGCAGCGGGCATCTTGAAACAGGTAATCCTCATTTTGCTCTAGATGGCCAAATCTTTTTCATTCCTAATAAAGAAAAATAATGGCATTTAACAAGCAGGGAAATTGCATGTCAGTTTACTGAGGCCTAACTGAAAATCAGTCAAGATTTTAGTGATAATTTTACTGGTGACATTAATTCTTTCATGATGTTTTTTTTAAGAAACAGATTAATCATTTTTTTTTTAAAGAAACAGATTTTTTAAAGAAACTGATTAATTTTGTGAGAAAAGGTACATCAGTTTGTCAACTAAGAAAAATTGGTACTATTATGTTTTAACCAGCATTTTAAATGCTTACTTAGGGTTTTTTTTTTTTTTTTTTTTTTTTTTTTTTTTCAAATTGAAGCATCTATATTGTGATTTTTAATCAGGTGGTGATATTTTAATAATACATTACCAGCAGGCCACAATAATGAGTTCTACTGAGAGACCAGACCAATAGATGTCTTTTACAAACATATTTTCCTTGCACTAGTAATAGGACTACAAAACACTTGAACACATTTGGGTAGGTGGTTTGAAAGTATTGGCTTTGTTGTGTTCAAATAAGATGAGTAGGTGCGATACAACACAATCACAAATTTAACTGGCTTTGTAATGAAGAAGAGAATTCCAGTGATGTCTTCCAAGAGAAGGTGGCAATATATTGTATGCAAAGGCAATATAGTGGTATGCATAGAAGACAAGACTTTCTGCGTCTTTAGTTTAATGAGCTAGCTCCCAAGACTGGAAATCTCTTATGTTCAGAGGTCATTTTCCCTATAGTTTTTTAATGGCACTATGTCTTTCAATAAGGAGGGTAGGAAGAGCACCTAAAATGAGACAAAATCCTACATTTATAATGCATAGCTTTTAGTGAATTCATGCTTCTATTATGTTTGCTAGCATTGTTTAAAATGAAAACAAAATGTGCTTAAGATTTGAAATTACGTTTCTCTTTAAAGGTACTTAGGGGTATTAGTTTTAAATATGGGATTCTAAATACACAAGTATAGGCACCTGTTAGAAAAGTGTTGCAGTCTTTGTCAAAGTCTTGTCTAAAATATCATAAAACCTAATCTGCAGCTGATATTTGGAATTCCCTTTAGCTTTTAACTTTTCTTTGCACAGTTTAGAGTCTAGTAACTTGATAGTTTTTCAGAAAAAGCCAAAAGTAAAAAGGCTCCCAAAGCCTCCAGACCTCTGATGATTCTTTTGTGTAAAAATTCTGGTATTGTGAGAATTATTTAATTGTTGCCTTCAGTATATTTAAAGAGGTGTATATGGTAACGACTTGGCAAAAAAATCTTTCCTTTCCAATTCCTGGAAAGGAAAAAAAAAATATTTTTTACTTATATAGTTTTTTTACAGTGCTAAAATTGGGTAAAAATCATTGGAGATATTAAAATGATTGAATAAATCATACTAGTCTAAGGGAACTTTTGTGCAGAGCATGCAGATATGATTTTCAGGTGAACATGTGCTTAAGAGTGATGACACATCCATGGTTTATTGTTTTAAAATTGTATCTACAAATATTTGCCCTTATGCTTAACTATTAATTTAAAATTGCACAGTTAACCCAAATCTATGTAGTTCTGCATAGTTGGCAAGACAGGCGAAGGTACTTGATAGATATTTGACTTTCTAGAGTAATGCTATGGATATTTGTTCTTCATTTTTTCTGAAGTATTATGCATCTCTCTGCTCCAAACTTGACTCTAGAATATTTTCTTCCATGGCTGCGAAAATGTCTACACGTATGATATAAGCCTGGGTCCTTCTTTAAAATTCATAGTATTGTTCATCAAAATAGAAAAATATTTCCTATTAGGTTGTTCTTTTTAAGGGAAAGATTCAATAATGAATGAAAATATTGTAAACTCAAATTTTGTGTGGCAACTTAATGCATCCATTAGTATGTAAAACTATAAGGCTCTTTCACATTTACTGCACTAAACAGTCTAATAAAATTCTTTCTATCAGAAGATCTGGTTCATAAATTCCTTTAATAGACAATAATCTGCTCTAACTGCTAGGAAATTACTTGCTTGACCTAATTTTAGCATAATTCCAACCCTATAGTCTTATCTCAGTAGTGTTCTTTGGCAGCTTTTCATTGGCCATGTTAGTGTGATAAAAATGTATTATGTGACCTCAGAAACATTAATCTTCTGTTTATTTTTTCAAGGCTTTAGCTATGGGAATGATGACAGAATACTATCACTATATCTTTACCACACTGGTAAGTGTCTTGTAAAAACATAGTGATGACATCTAACAAAGACGTTAGCATACTTAATTATTTTACTTGACAAAGTGAAAAAGGTGTCTCTAGAATGGGGTGTGAGTACAAGATGTTTACTCTGTTTCTTATGTTCAGTGAAAACTAATCAAGATGGTTTAATAGTTGTTCAGCAGTGTGCCCTGGGAAACTGATAATACGGAACAAGCAACTGACTCTGTAACACTGCAGTTTTTAACTTTTAAGCAGGGTTAAGTATGTAATTCACAATTGATTATGTTATGAATTTTGTACTTCATCTGCTTTAGACTATTGTGTATGAAGATTTTAAACTTTTATATTCCATATTTTTAATGCAACATTTTACAAGGTAGCTCTTCACTGTCAGATAATTCCTGAATAGTTTGGTGTTAATATTAGCGGTATTTTATTTAACAGTCCAAGTGAACTTTTTAGGCACATGAATTATGCAGTATTCTTTGATGTCCATTGTAAAAGTAACTAGGAAGGAATTGTTCTTGGAACCATCAGATTTAACATTTGCAATAAATGAACATTTAAAATGAGAATGCTCTTACAAACCATAGCAAACATGTATGTGAAGTCTTTTTTATTGTTCACCATAGTCTAAGAAATAGTTTAAAAGTTATTAAAATAGTACTTTAGAAACTACAGTTGTGCACGTTTCTCTCTTTCCCACTGCATTCAAATTTGCTTGTTTAGATTGCAGTTCATTAAGGTTCTTAAATTATAAGTCATTTAAAACACGAGACAGATGTGCCTTGGTAAACCCATGCCAGAAACGACCTATGTTAAAGTCGCTTGTTTAAGTCCTTATAGAAATGTACCCTTTGTGATAGGATGGAAAGTTCATCTCAGAATCACAAAAAGAATTTCATGGAAAGCATTAGCATGGAAGTAGTTTGTTGATTAGAAATTTATTTCAAAATAATCTTTGATGTTCACTGGAACTGTAAAAGCAAAATATCCTGAACAAGTAGCTGTCTCATTTTAGAAGTGCAAGTTGTCTATCACAGTTTTAGGATTGCATACAACAGAATTCCTTTCAGTAGTCTGTCAATGTGGATTCTAGATTATCCCAGGGAATTTTTTGTATCTTCGCTTTTCATTTTTCTCTCAATGAAAACAGCTTCTTTGTGTGGCATGCTGTCTACTGGTATTTAATTTTTACACTAAGCTGTGTTTAAAAATCATGTGTTTCTGTCATTCTTATTTCCTTATTAGGACATTAGCTTTTTTTTTTAGGAGAGACAAGTATTATATTGACTTGGAGCTATGAAAAGGTAATTGAGTGTGAACAAATAGATGGTAGATTCGCAATGTAGCTTTTGAACTAGCATCAGACTTCAGTTGTTTGATTTATTAATTGCTTCTTATCTGACATGGTGAGAGACCTGCCAAGTAGATTTTTCCAGTCACAGTGTTTGCAGCAATCTTCCATGTATTCTCATCTTCATTGATTCAGGGTCTAATGCAGTATCTCTTCAATGCACTGACCCATGTGTATTTATAATAAATGCATAATGTTGTTGTGTATATTTCTTATATTCCAGTGTAAACATTAATGTGTTTGGATGAAATAATTACATCTGAGGCTCTGACTTTTTCACGGTAAAACCAGGGAATTTTTAGAGGAAAGATGTAACGTAGTTGAATATCTCAGGAATTATATATGGAAGATGGTATCATAATTGCTAGCTGTAATTAAAACTGACATATTTTTGTGGGCTTATTGATATTAACAATGAATAATAATTGTAGTCTGGCTTTCTGTAATGCAGTATTTAATCTTCTTCATCTCTGACCAATAAACAAAATGGATTCAGAAGAGTGTTACACCTAAAACTCCAATTCCATGGAAATTTATAATTTGTTAAAGCACGAGCAAAATATAGATTAAGAGATTGAGATGAATGGCTATGAATTACGTGGAAAATTCCTATGTTCAATTAAACTAAAATTATGTTACATGACAGTAATGTCTTACATAGAACCTTGATTATGTCACTTAAAAAAAAAATATTTAAAAGGAAACTGAAAGTTTGTTTATTATGGACAAAGCTAGGACTAGTGACTCATGACTGGTTTTTTTCATCAACTTCAAATTTTTTTTATTTCCCCATGTTGAAAACATGATCTTAGACCTGGGTTTCCTGAAGACAAATACTGGTTTTACATTGTTTCTAAGAATTCTGTCAAAAGATTAGGATAATCTTAACTCTACTTGCTTGATCTAAAATTTGATTAATTTTATATATATTAATTTGTATCTACCTCTTTGTGTGTTGGGGAATTAAGTATACAGACACAAGCATGTATGAATTGAAGTACATTAATTGGCAAAGTTTATTCTTGCAAAGATAAATTTCTAGTTAAATATAAGTCCATGTTTGGAAGTATGAGTGACAGCTGTGAAAAATTCTTTTGGTTAAATTAAATCCAGTTACCTTCCCCCTCCTCCTTCTCCTTCCCAGTTTATCATATAGAGATCAACATGTTCAAGTTTCATAGAAAGTGAAGGAACAAGGAAAGTATTGTTCTGTTTATTTTATGATTTCAAGTCCTTTATGCTAAGCCAAAGAACTAGCAATTAAGAATAGTATTTTTAGCAAAGAATAATGATATTTAAGCTATTTAACTAGTAGTGGATGCAGTTCTGCAACTGGATTTACTGTTTCCCGAAAAATTGGTTTGTTTTGGTTTGTTTGGTTTTTGGTTTTTGTTTGTGGTTTTGTTTTGGGTTTTTGGTGGTTTTGGTTTTTTTTTTGTTTTTGTTTTTTTTTTTTTTTTTTTTTTTTTTTTTTTTTTTTTCCTAAAAAAGGCAGTTGAAGCTGTTCTTCCTCTCTGAATCAGACTACTCCCACTTTAGGTTCAGCTGAGTTCCTTGCACAGTCACAGGCTCCATGTAAACAAAGCATATTTCCTAACATATATGTATATATACAGCACTGTTACTCTGCAAATTTCAGTGTTCTCATCTAGGCAGATAGTCTAGCAATTCAAATGGGAATTGCAGTGTATTAAAGAATTTATATGATTGCCATATTTTTCAGGACCTGTTTGCCTTGGATGTGGAACCCTATCGGTATAGTGGTGTTAATATGACTGGATTCAGAATTCTAAACACGGAAAATACCCAGGTGTCATCTATCATTGAAAAGTGGTCTATGGAGCGCTTGCAAGCACCTCCTAAGCCTGATTCAGGTTTGCTGGATGGATTTATGACGGTATGAATATCAGTGTTTACTTCTTTCTTTGTATATAGTTATGAAGCTAAAAGAAAACTTTGAACATTTTATTTCTGTTGCTAAAATTTTTTGAGGGTATGAAACCAAACATCATGATAAATATGAGTAAGAGAGTAACTGCGATTTTCTGCTTATCTGTAGACTGAATACATAGCCATATTAATTTTCTTTCAAAATTGCACTTACTGTATTTTCTCCAAGTGACAATGCCATATTTTAAATATCTAATTAATCTAGTCACAATTACATGCGTGCAAATAAACTTTCATTTCTAGGTTTTCAGTGAGTTTCTGCTCATTACTTGGAATTAAATCTAGAATTAAAATATCAGGAAGGGATTTATTTTAAAATATATCCTACATTAGGAGCCCTTTTGTTGAAAGATCTAATGTCCGCTTTGTCCATGAGCAATTTGTAAATTATTTTCTGTCAGAGTTCCACTGTTCTTTAGATTTTTTTTTTTAATTTTTTTAGAAGTGTTTTCACATTCCATTTGACAAATAGCAAATTTTGTTTCTTGAAGTTACTTATCAGTTATCTGTCTTGTGTTAACTGAGCTACATGACATGCCTAATCATTTGAACAATATTTTTCTACTTGTAAGTTTCAAAGTTTTTACAGTCATTAGATACTAAGTGACAATCGGTATTTTAAGAAGTTAATTTCTTTTCATCTTGTTTTTAGAAAATTACCCTTCATAGAGCAAAATACGTTTCTTATAATTGCTTGTATACAGTGTCTTGCACTTCCCATAATACAGTACCTTAAAAGTTACGTTGTTCATTTCTGTAAATAATTACAAATAAGCAAATGAACCCACCAAACTTTCAGATTTGTGTGACATATGCATCTGGCTCACATATTAATTGCTGATTAATATTTTAACTCATAATTTCATGCTTCCTAGTTTGCATTAATATTTTTCATTCTTTGATTTCTTACCTTTTTTAATTTAGATTTTTTAGCAGGTTTAATCTCTCATTGTAGTTATATATTTTATACAGGGAAGAAAGATATAATTGATTTAAGACTTTCAGATAGTTACCAAGATCAGTAGCAATAGTTACTTTATCAGAACATAGGGCTACAGTAAATAAAATCATAGAATAATAAATATTGGAATAGAGTTCTTTGGGCCAGTCACATTTAATTTATCTTTCTTGGTGTTGCAAAGAAAGTGCTGTTCTTGGAAAAGCTTCTAATGTGATGCAGAAACCTGTTATTGCTAGATGAATGTGTAAGACCATTCTTTACACCATTACTTCATCTCAGGGTAGGAAAAGAAAAAGAAGTGCATGAAAAATATGTGGGTTTCTCTTCTGGACCCCTAAGAGCCCTCATTGCAAATCTAAGTGGAACTGTATATTCATTTAGCCTGTGATGAATATTTTGTGGGGATTCTTTATGTTGGTAAAGCATGTAATGCACTGTGATTACCTGAGTTTAAGAACCTGAGATATGCAGATAGAATTTAAAGGCCTAATAATCTCATGAAGTGTTGACTGCTTACAGAGCTTTTATAATTTGGCCATTACATACAGAAAAAAACATGTGTAAAAGGAAGTTATGTCATGAAATAATTGCATACATTTTTTCCTGTGCTCAGAATTTTAGTTTTTAAAATCTGACTTGTTTCACTGTTGTGTATTTAGTCAGAAATGCATTCAGGAGTTAGAGATTCTATGCAGATATTGATGCTCTAACTGATATGGTCTGAACTGAGAATTTGTTTTATTTTCAGTGCTTGATAATGACTACAGCTTATTTAGAAAAATCTTAGCAATAAGCCTGTTTAGTGGGAGTGTATTTTGCTTGAGCCACAAAGCTAAATGACATTTAATCAGGTACTAAACTTCCTGAAACTTGAGAATTTGCCAAATAAAAAACTTAGGTTTTAATATGTCTGAGCATTTAGAGACCTCAGTGAAAATGATCTGGCTTCCAATGCAGTTGTGTTTCACAAAGTTGTAAGTTCGTGTGGTGTTATGCCCTTCTGCCTCTGTCACTATATGCCTGGCTTTCACACTTAGCCATCATGGCAGTGCTAGAACTACCAATTTAACTCTGACATTGCATTCCCTTATTTATGATTCAAAGAGTTCCCAGTCATAATTCTTGTTTCAGTTTGTTTTCTGTAGTCTTGTATAACTCTCTAATTTATGTAATTTTCCTATAATTATCTGACCTTTAGCATCTGAATGTGATAAAATGTGGGTATAAAATTTCATCTTATTTCTTTGGAATGTTCCAAGTCAAATTTCCAGTTGTGGATCTTAAATTATAAAGACTGAACAGTTTTGATAAATACTAACAGTATTGTCATCTGTACTGTATTAATGGAAAATTATTTTTGGAAGTGGAAGGGTGACATACTATTTTCAAGAAACTTTATGTTAGTATACTTGATTTCTTATTTTTGAGTCCATACAAGTAGCACACAGAAAGAGAAAAGATGCCACAAAACCCTGGGCATAAATGATCTCATATATTTATATATGACAACTGTGATTCAGACCAAGCACCGAAGAGCATTAATAAAGTGTTCAGATTTTTTTACTGTACAACTATTAATCTTCCAGTTTACTGTCAGAACTTAGCATGCATAATCAAGATGGCCTAACAAGCCCAGCTGCTTCATTAATGGAAAGTTGTCCTTCCTATCTGCTTTTGCCTATCATCTGATTTGGCTATGTTTTCATCTTACATGGAAAACAGTGTACTTTTTGTATTCTGACAATTACTTCTATTGTTTAATGTTCACTTTAGTAGCTGTATATAGCAGGTGCAAGAAAGCACTGTGCTACTTGATGAATACTATAGCTAAAGTCAGTATTAAATTGTGTTACTCAGAAAAATCATAGTTTTATCTGATAATTTTTGTAAGCTGCTGTCATGGTTTAAGCCCAGTCAGTAACTCAGAACCAGACAGCCACTTGCTCACTCCCTCCTCTTCTTCCCCAACTCCTGGAGGGATGGTGAGGAGAATCAAAAGAATGTAACTCCCAAGGGTTGAGATGAAAACAGTTCAGTAACTAAGGTATAACACAAAACCATTACTGCCACCACCAACAATAATAATGAGGGAAATAACAAGGGAAGAGAACACAACTGTTTGCCACCTGCCGACTGATACCGAGCCCAACCTGGGCATTCCAAGTAACATCCCCCAGGTTATACACTGGGCATGATATGCTACGGTGTGGAATACCCTTCTGGCTAGTTTGAATCAGGTGTCCTATCTCTGCTTCCTCCCAGCTTCCTGTGCCCCTTCTCACCCACAAAGCATGGGACTGAAAAAGTCCTTGATCAGAATAGACATTACTTAGCAACAACTAAAAACATCAGTATGTTATCAGAGCTGCTCTCAGACTAAATTCGAAACCACATCACTGTGCCAGCTACTAAGAAGGAGAAAAATGACTGCTACAGCTGAACCTAGGACAGCTGCCTAGCGGAATGAAGCGTTATTTAGCTGTATGTTTTCTCTTTCTGCTCTTAAATCTCTTTTTCTGCCACTACTCCCTTTCCCCCTTGCCTCATATATTTTTTAAAAATTTCTCCTTTCTTTTCTGGACATAGAATACTTTTCAAGCTTAGGTGCTCTCCACCATGAAATAGTAGTTCTCAGGAGGTGAAATCTATTTGTAATAAAATAGAAGAGTGATACTAAATACTCAGGGAAAAAATGCAGAGATCTGTTGCATACCCAGGATGATGTGTATATGAGATTTTCATCTCCTTTGAAAAAAAAAAAAAAAAAAAGAAAAAAATGATAAGATTTTATTAATGAAGTTTTAAAAGAGGGATGGGGAGGAGAATCAAAAGAATGTAACTCCCATGTATGTTGAGATCAGAGCAGTCCAGTAACCAAAATATAACAAAAATCACTCCTGCTACCACCAAAAATAATTATAAGGGAAATAACAAGTGAAGAGAATACAACTGCTCACCACCTGATGACCAAGCAGTGAACTAACTCTTCTGGGTCCCTGCCCCAGTTTTTACATCCTGGGCATGACGTGCTGTGGTATGGAATACCTCTTTGGTCAGTTTGGGTCTGGTGTCCTGTCTCTGCTTCCTGCCTGCTTCCCCTCCTCGCTGGCAGAGCATTAGATTCAGAGAGTCCTTGGTCAAGACTAAACATTTGAGCAGTAACTGAAAACACTGGTGTTATCAGTGCTGTTCCCAGGCTGAAAGTCAAAAGCACAGCACTGCACCAGCTACTAAGAAAGAGAAAAAAATGACTGCTACTGCTGAACCCATGACGGGTCAGATAAGGAGAACAGAGCCAGAGATATTGTCTTTAAATACATAATTGCAGTAAAGATGTAAAAATTATGAGGAAAAGTGCTAATACCTTCATACATTGTCCTTAACTGAAAAAATATACAGATGTACTCACTCCACAGAGCTGTCTAGGAAATTAATTTCAAAAATAGCCATTTCAAGGAATACAGTGGAAATGCTGAAGTTATAACTGCTTTGGAATTTGAGAATGAAAATGAAAGAAAGAATAGTGTTGGATTCGTAAATGCGTAGGCATTTTCCCCTAAGGAGCTCTCCATATTTCCACACCTAATGACTTGGGGAACACATTTATATATAGAATCATGGAATAGTTAGGGTTGGAAAGGACCTTAAGATCATCTAGTTCCAACTCCCCTGCCATGGACAGGGACACCTCACACTAAACCATGCCTCCCAAGGCTCTGTCCAACCAGGTCTTGATGCTCCTCAATGGAGCATTCACAACTCTCCTGGGCAACCCATTCCAGTGCCTCACCACCCTAACAGCAAAGAATTTCTTCCTCATATCCGATCGAAAATTCCCCTGTTTAAGTTTGAACCCATTACCCCTTGTCCTATCACTACAGTCCCTAATGAAGAGTCCCTTCCCAGGTTGCCTATAACCCCCCTTCAGATACTGGAAGGCTGCTAGGAGGTCTCCACACAGCCTTCTCTTCTCCAGGCTGAACAGCCCCAACTTTCTCAGCCTGTCTTCATACAGGAGGTGCTCCGATCCCATGACCATCCTCGTGGCTCTCCTCTGGACTTGTTCCTAAAGTTCCAAGTCCTTTTTATGATGAGGACACCAGAACTGCGCACAATACTCTAAGTGAGGTCTCACAAGAGCAAAGTACAGCGGCAGGGTCACCTTCTTTGACCTGCTGGTCACGCTCCTTTTTATGCAGCCCAGGATATGGTTGGCTTTCTGGGCTGTGAGAGCACACTACCAGCTCATGTTCATTTTTCCATCCACCAACACCCCTAAGTCTTTCTCCACAGGGCTGCTCTGAATATCTTCTCTGCCTATCCTGGAGCTGTGCCTGGAATTGCTCCCACCCAGGTTTAGGATCTTGCACTTGTCCTGTTTAAGTGTCATTAGGTTGGCATCAGCCCCCTCACAAGTGTGTCAAGGTCCCTCTGGATGGCATTCCTTCCCTCCAGTGTAGCAATCGAACCACCCTGCTTGGTGTCATTGGCAAACTTGCTGAGGGTGCGCTCAATCCACTGTCCATTGCACCAATAAAGATGCTGAACAAGACTGCACTAACACTGGTTCCAGAAGGGCAACACTCATTACTGGTCTCCAGCTGGACATTGAGCCATTGAGCACAACTCTGCATGCAGCCATCCAGCCAGTTCTTTATCTACCCTGTGGTCCTCCTATCAAATTGATGTCTCTCCAACTTAGAGACATGGATGTCATGTGGGACAGTGTTGAATGCTTTGCACAAGTCCAGGTAGATGACATCAACTGCTCTACTGTTGTCCATCAGCTCCATAGCCCCATCATAGAAGGCTGCCAAATTGGTCAGGCAAGATTTCCCTTTAGTGAACCCCTGCTGGCTGTCACCAACCACCTCGTTGTTTTTCATGTGCCTTAGCATGCCTTCCAGGAGAATTTGCTCCAAGATTTTGCCAGGTACATTATCTGAATGTTCACCTTCTTAGCTTTGTTATTTCAATTCAGTGTTCTCAAAAGTTTTGTTGAATCCAATGGTAAGAAAAGAATTGCTAAAAAAATCCCAAGAATGGTTGAAGGATGAGTATAGATGCACAACAGTGGCATATTTTCTGTTGCATTTAATCTATGTGTTTGAAAAATACTAACACCCTGTATTGAATTGGACCAATACATGAAAACCGTGTTAAATGGTAAGTGCTAATCGGGTAAATCAGCCCAAGAATCATGTTAAGCTAATTCGATTTAGCTAATGTTGCTTGAAAATATACTTTATCTCACCATGGACAAGACTGGAAAAGATTCAGAGTGTTAAGGAAGGCTTTGAAACCACGGCACTTGAAGCTTATGACCCATCTGAAATGTAAAAATCTAGAATTAATATAAGTGATTCAGTTTTTCTATTATGGTATAACCAAGGCTTAATGATGGAAACATACTCTATTAACAATAACAGTACTTTGTATATTTAGTTAATTTTATTTTTTAATCAATTTTTTTATGTACCTCAATTTCTTAGTTTCTCATTCAGTTTTCTCCAAAGCTCACTGTTTTGTTTTCCTCCCAAATGTAGCAAAAATTTATGGCATCATCCAGGGTTTTCTTTCAGCACACTTCTGGAATTTGACGTACTCAATTCATCCTGGATGTAAGGATATTAAATAACTGTATAAACCAATATAGATAGTGAGGTTATTACACTGGGTTCAAATTCTGCATTTAGATAGGAAGTTCTCAAATGTAGCTTTGTTTTGGTATTTTGGGGTTTTTATAGTTATTTTGTAGAAGATAAGACTTACAATATGTTGTTACAAACTAGTCATTTTATTACTCTAACAGTGAAAGGATATTTGTGAAACTACAATTTCTTAACTTTACCTCACAATACAGAAATAACAGTTATTTTTGAGATAGAAAGTTAAATAATAATTTAGTAACTGCTAGCAGCCACTGTGACTGGACAGTATTTGATGAGAAAATGGTGGTGTTCAGGTTCCTGAGGGTGAAAAGATCCATGAAAGTAAAAAGAAATATTAATTATAGAAATACAGCTTTGGATTCTGATTTAGAGCTTCAAAGAATATAGCTTTTTATGTAGACAGCTTTATAATTATCCCTTTAGCAAAAGGAATTTTCTGTATTTGCTGATGTGTTTGGTAAAATAGTGTAGAAGCAAATGTATACTTCAAAGGAAATACTAAACAATTACTTATTACTGCATTACAAGCTAGGAATCTCCCCTAGGCACAGTTAACTTCATGAGTTTAGGGACTATGCACAATTTCATGCTGTAAGATGTTTTAAAAAATTTATGTTAACTATCTTGAGAATTAGTCACATTATTAAATGCTTGACTCTTCTAGGTAGTCTTTCTTGTCATTTTAGGAGACGTGATCTATCAGAAATTTGTAATCCTGTTCCAAAGGAAAGATACACCCAAGTGGTGTATAGAATTTAGCAGAAATTGTAGCTTCTCTCCTATGGGAGATTTCATTGAATTCTTTCAGATGTTGTTTGAGGGTGTATGTATATATTTATAAATATAGTATGATTAACATGTTTTTATATAAAGCTTTAATGTTTGAACAGTCCTGCTACATGTTTACAAAGTAAAAGAGGGAACTTGCACAACAGCAAGTAGGGAAATGAAAAGAGCTTGTGCAACAGGCAGAAGCTCCTACGCAATCTGTAGGATTAGTTGAAGCTTAGGTTGTTCAGAAAATGAGTTCTTTTACTCAGGAAACATGCGAGTGCCTGCACTGCAAAAATTTAAATTTTAAGTCTGAGGACTGTAGCCCAGTATACAATAATTTGTCCAAAGTGAGTGAAAGGTCTAGAGCACAAGTCTTTTGCAGGTTTGCTGAGTCTGAGTGTTATTTAGTGTGGACAAAAGGAGGCTAACAGGAGCTCTTATTGCTCTCTTACAACCACCTTGAAGGGAGGTTGTAGGGAAGTGGGTGTCAATCCCTTTTCAGAAGTAACAAGTAATAGGACAAGAAGAAATGGCCTCAAGTTGTGCCGGGTTGGTTTAGATTGGATATTAACAAAAACTTCTTCACTGAAAGGGTTGTCAAGCATTGGAACAAGGCTGCACAGGGGAGTGGTGGAGTCACCATCCCTAGAGGAATTTAAAAGATGTGTACATGTGTGGATACCATGCTTAGGGATATGGTTTAGTGACAGACTTGGCAGTGCTAGGTCAGTGATTACTCTATAATCTTAAACATCTTTTCCATCCTAAATGATTCTTTGCCTCTATGAAGACAGTTTTCTTAGAACATGCATTCTGAAATTCAGTTTAATAGTTTATTTATGTTTGCCATGGTTTAAGCCCAGCTGGTAACTCAGAAGCACACAGCTGCTCTCTCACTCCGCTCTTCTTTACTCCCACTCCCAGACCTATGGGTAGGAGAATCAAAAGAATGTAAATCCCATGGGCTGACCTAAGAACAGTCCATTAACTGAAGTATACAACAAAACTACTATTACTACCACCAATAATAATAATAATGGCAAGGGAAATAACAAGGGAAGAAAACATTAAACCGCAAGGGGAAAGGGAAAGCAACATTAAACACAGGTGATGAACAATGCAATTGCTCACCACCTGCTGACCAGTACCCAGCCCGACCTGAACATTGATCTGCCTTTCTGGGTGAATCCTCCCAGTTTATATATTGGGCATTATGTGCTGTGATATGGAATATCTCTTTGGCTAGTTTGGGGCAGGTGTCCTACCTCTGCTTCCTCCCAGTTTCCTGTGACCCTTCTCACTGACAAAGCATGAGAGACTGGAAAGTCTTTGATCGGGGTAAGTACTACTTTAGCAATAGCTAAAACATTGGTGCGTTATCAGTGTTGTTCTCAGACTAAAGCTGAAAACACAGCACTGCACCAACAACTAAGAGAAAAAATAACTGTTAAAGCTGAACCCAGGACAATACTCTGTATCTTTTATACCTTTAGGAAAAGTGAAGCAAAAGCAAGATTACTTTTATGCTCTTATTTGTTGTTATGGTTAAGGAATGTTGTCTTTAGGAGCTGGTAAACAGCAGACTTGTTTGCAGGAATGAACAACTGTAACATTCATTATGGCTACAGATGTGGGATCTGTAATGGTTAGAGGATAGCCGTGCTAGTTTAAGCAGCAATGTGAACCATTCAGTTTGTGGTGAGAAAGGATTGTCAATTTAGCCCTTATTGTGTACTCATCAGCTTCAAAGTGGCATTGCCTGTTAGGGCTGGTATGCACTTAATTCTAGTGAGGTTTAAAAGTATGTTCTGGGTAAAATCCTGATCCTTTGGAAATCAGGGTGTATGTGTAATTTGTCTAACCTTTAGTTTGCTGCATGGATGTTATGCTTAGATATGGTACTGCAGATGTAGTTGATTTTTTTTTTTTTTTTTTTTTAACTGGAGCATTAAATACTACATACTTTAATGGAGTGAAAAAGAGTAAAAATCAT
Organism: Psilopsiagon aymara; assembly: GCA_024733675.1. Taxonomy (NCBI): domain Eukaryota; kingdom Metazoa; phylum Chordata; class Aves; order Psittaciformes; family Psittacidae; genus Psilopsiagon; species Psilopsiagon aymara. The sequence continues at coordinate 21,039 of JANRGW010016242.1, read as the reverse complement.
ATGTAGATATTTGTCCCTGAATATGAAGGTGATTAATTTGGGCATAGTTTGGAACAGCTGACATGCATGGTAGAAAGAAACAAGCTTCTGGGCATACCATCCTCTCTGCTAAAGACCTGAATGGGTATGTGTTTAAATGGTTTTCCATTTTGTTTCATTTCCAGATATATACGTGCTTATCTAATGAAAGATATAACTTTTCCCTACAGATACTTTCTTTTTTTTTCTTCTTAAGCTGCAGCCCACTGTTTCTAATTTTAAATGGGTTCATATAGTACACAGACTTCCCTGGGTCTTTAATCCAGACCAGATATATAGTTGTTGCTTAAATCCATTTTCTGAAGGGATATATCTATTTCCCATCCAGAACATCATAGACTCAATTTTAGCGCTTTCCAGATGCTACAGAATATTGTGCCAGGCCTCCACCTGTCGCTAAAGAAGACCATGGGTCCCCTGTAAACCCAAAGTCTGTCCACCTTCTGTGGATGTTTTGCATATCCTTGAATATTCCAAATGGTGCTGTATGCATGCATTAGGGCTGCTTAATCAAGTTTCTAACTGCAAAGAATTATAAAAGTAAATATATTTTCCACCTGAACTGTCCAGTGGAAATGTGGTTGCCACAAGCACACATACAGAGCTACTAAACAGTGCCTAGGAAAATTCAGGCATCAGCTTGAATCTGCATCTGGATACCTTTATGTCAGGCTGGAAATAAAATTAATGTGCTTTCATTTTTATATTTTTCTTTTTTTGTGAACTTGAGGCCTCTGCTTTCTGAACCCACATGCAGCATAGGAAGTAGGTGAAAAAATAACATACTGAATGTACTAAAGAGAATTAAGTACCATGGAGCTGTGAAACAGAGATTTCGGATATTATTGTTTTTATACTCTTCATACTCCCACTTCCCAAGGCCTGAATATATCTTTGAGATTTGCAGAATATCTTTGGGTTTTGTTCACCCTTGAGAATAGAAAGCTTAAGGGAGACTTTATCACCATGTTCGGGTATTTAAATGCTACAGAGCTACAAAGAAGGTGCAAAGAAGATGGAGACTATTTTTACAAGGAGTCACATGGAAAAATGAGGGGTAATGGGTGCAAGTTACTGCCAGGGAGAACACCAGCGGAAAAATTTTCACAATGAGAAAAATCAGCCATTGGAATAATCTCCCCAGGGAACTGGTGGTCTCCCCATTGTTGGACACTTTTAAGATTTGGCTAAACGGGGTGCTAGCTAGGTCATGCTTTGCTAAAAAAGTTTGGACTAGGTAATCCTTGAGGTCCATCACAACATGGTATTCTATGATAAAGCTGCATCTTATTTCAGATAATGAAAAGCTATGTAACATCCTGGAAATGAATCTTAAACTTATTTAAGGAAAGATCTTATTTTGATGCTGTAGAAACATTTATTCAAACCTGGTGGAGAAATGCTATTGGTAAGTATTATGGAAACACTGAAGGATATTCTGGACATGTAATTTCTCTCAATGCTGTTTATAAAAACAAAATCTCATCTTTTTGTCTGATGTAGTAATGGATATGCTATTCAATGTCTCTTTATTGAGCTGTTGATTGAGGTCTCGGTTCAAAAATGGTCTTTTTCGTTGTGTGCTTTCTTACTGACAAAACAACGCAAACCTTTTCAGTAGTCCTGCTCAAGTCAGCTGGACTACTTTGGCACTTTACATGAAGTATGTAATTTTTTTTAATGGGACTTCAAAGGTCACTCATATAAAGGAAGTAGGTTTAGGTAAGTTACTTTGTTACATTTCTTCAGTCCTGAGTGAAAACTGAGAGAGAATTTAAAGATATTTCTAAACACAGGGGGCAATCATTTTTCAGTCTTTTAATAATAAACAATATAATCCAGAAAATACCACTTTGCAAATTGTGTATGTGTGATGATATGATTGTTCTTATTTACATAAAAGGTAAGTAATATTAGCTTTAGACTATTTTGGATTTCTTAGCCTTCTTATTGCTTAAAGTACAGGACAATTATTCTGATGTAATTCCAAAGTTTGAGCAAGATTGTAATTAGAATCCAAATAAAAAATAACTGCAACTGAAGGAATATTCTCATTTGCAAGATTGTTGGAAAGAAACTATTTTTTTTTTAATTCATCTTCAAACTGAAAATAAAACCTAACACCAAACCCAAAAATAATCAAAACTTTTTTTGTTACAGTTCTCATTATTTCAGTTATAGTAAATAGTAGCGTGTTTCACACAGCATGATTCGTGTTAACATGGTTGCTGGAAGTAGGAGGTTATCCTGAGCAGGTAGTTTTTCAGTAGTGCACATCTAGAATTGAAGCCAGGAAAATGAAGGTAACGGCTGGATGACTACTGACCAGTTATTTCTTGATGTTGCTAGACTAATTTAGAAGGTTTCCTGAGTTGACTGGCCTGAACTCCTTGGGGAAAACTGGTATACCTTGCATCTTTTGGCCAGTGGTAGATTTCATAGAATTATAGAACAGTCAAGTTTGAAGAGATCTTGAAAGATCTTCTCCAGCCTTTTATGCTGAAGGGAGCTAAAGTGAGATTATCTTGCACTCTGTCCAATTGTGCCAAGTGATGAGAATTCTGCCATAACACAGGGGAGATTGCTCCAGTGATTGTTGTCTGTGTAAAAAATTCCTTCAATATAAAATCTATTCTGGTGTAACTTGTGCCAATTGTCCTTTGTTCACATCATATAGCTCCTTGCGGTGAGAGATCCTTTATCTTCTTTGCAACTGCCTTTTAATTACTGGAAAAATGTGGTGAAATCCTTCCTGAGCTTTTATTTCTGCAGGGGAAAATTGACCTAAATCCTTCAGGCTTTTCTCAGAGGGCAGGTTTTCCAACCCTTTGATTATCTTTGTAGTGCTCCTTTTTACTCTCTCCAGTGTGTCCATGTCTTTTTTGAATTCTGGGACCATAACTGGACAGAGTACTTCAGATGCAACCAGACAAACACTGAGTCTTATGATCACATCCTTATCTCTGTTAGTAATGTCTCTTTAGATGCAGCCCAGGATCTGATTTTCCTTTGTTGCTCAATCAGCGGCTCACAGCTGACTCATGTTTAGCTTGTTCAGCAGGACTTCCAAGTCCTTTTCAGCAAGGTTTCTCCCCAGCCACACAGATCTTAACATGTACTGGGCTCTTTGGTTTTGCTGTCTTAGAACTTTGTTAAACTGCAGACAGTTCTTGCTAGCTAGCTCTTTGTAAGATGGCTTTACCTCCTGTCATGCCTCTCATCACCTCTTATCAGCAAATTGTTTATCAGTTGTCCTATGTCTTCCTTGTTCGTTGTTTACTGCTCATGTATCTGAAGAACCCTTTCTTGTTCCTAACATCTTTGGCTAACTTCAGTTCTAGTTGAGCCTTAGCCTTCCTGACTGTATCTCTGCATGCCTAACTAAGGCTCTTGTAGTTCTTGATGGGTATTTGGCCACTTTTCCATAGCTGGCATGTTTTTGTTGGTTGCAATATTTTTTTTTTTTTTTTTTCTGTTAAATACACCCAAAAGCTCGTTGGTAAGCCAAGGTGCTCTTTTGTTCTGCTGCTTTCTTTTTACTTTGTAGGGGACAGACTGTTCTTGCATTACCAAGAAGTTGTTCTTCAATAATTTCCAGGATATACAAGCTTCTTGGCCCTCCATGGATGCTTCCTATGGCTCTTGAAATTGGTTCTTATAAAATCCAGGTCTTTGTCCTAATACTAGTCTTCATTGTGCACAGTAGGAGCTTAATCTCCACAATGTTATAATTGGTGTATTTGAGATTGATATTGGTAATTATGTTGTCAAGTAAATTTTCTCAGTCTGTGAGCAGTAAATCTAGCAATGCACTGTTCTTAGCTGGCATGTCCATCAACTGTAGCAGTAATCAGTCCTCAGTGCATTCCAGGAACGTAATGGATGAGTTGGACATTGCTGTGGTATTTTCCCAACTGTCCAGGTAATTGAAGTCACACATGAAGGTCAGGTTCTTCTGTTCACAGTTGTGTATAGAAAGAAGCACAGAGAAATCATTCAGTGACATACTTGTATGTTTATAAACTTTAAAGTCTACTATTGATAGGTATACCAACAAAATGTATATACAATTTCGGAGAAACCATTTAGCAATGATACTTTGAAGAAGAAATGCTGTGACATTTTCAACCTCTTGGCATTAAGCTTACTTGAGGGTTGGTTTGACACTGGGCTTGAGGGTTGATTTGACACTGGACATTTTTTACTGTTAATAGAATATACCTCTGTGAAACACAATGCAAGGAAACATACCTCTGTGATCTTCATGGTTTTTGTGCCCCTATGAATATTTTAGCTCTGTTTCTGCCTCTGATGATGTTTTCACTTTTTTTTTTTTTTTTTTTTTTTTTATTCTTGGAGAAGAAAAGAAATCAAGTACATAGAAGTATCTGCTATTGAGTTGGATACATTTGTGTTCACCTTCTAGTAAAATATGGAAATGTAACAACTGACATATCACTTTCTGTTTGAAAAGCATTATCATGCATGTTAAAGCCTCAGACTGAAGTTTGCTGCATGATAATGAATTGAAAAATAAAATCTAAATTCATGGAAATAGAAGGTTTTGTCTTGGATTGAAAGACTTATAGCAACTTCTGGAAGTAATTAGAAAGGCTTCTCCATTCTTTGGCACAGATAAGTCTTCATATTTTTGTACAAAGCAAAGATGTGCTTAATGATTTCAATTAGTGAATGCTTAAACTTGCCACAGTTTGCAGTTAACAAGGAAAATAACACAAATATTTTCTTTAAAATTGATTATTCTTCCATTAATATTAATAAAAGTAGGCTTCTCTACCTTTTTTTGATGGGTTTAGTCCTGAGACAGTATTCTAAGTGAAAAACCTAAATAGACAAAGAAATATAAATGTATCTTTTAATGAAATTTATGTCAAGCTGCATCAGAAAGTATTGTCTCTGGTTTTGTTTTTTTCATTGAACATGCTTATATTTCTTTTTCTTTACTGTTCCACATCTGACCTATACGTTAACTAAATATTTGTCATAGATAAAGGTCATTGATTAGGCACAAGCACCAGCAATGTTAAGAAACTGTCTTTAAACTGTTTAAAAGGGTTTAAATGTGAAGATCTTGAAATAAGTTCTTGAAATAAGATCTTGAAGTAAGTCATAAGGTCTCAAACACAACTGTTTCATATAAAGCAAACGTTTATTTGGTTTGTTTTTAAACTGTAACATAAGGAGTTTTCTATGTAGCTTTGCAAGACTGAATATGAAGCTCAGGTTTACTTTGGTTATGAATAAATAGTTCATTAGCATTTATAAGGACATGTTTTTAAACCTAGTAATGTAAAAAGAAGTCAGTGCTGATTCTGTCTTGTAGACATGGATGTAGAATACTGAATGACATTGTAGTGGGCTTAGTGACTACAATTTTGCTGGAGGAAGACAGATTAAAAAGTAAGGGTTATGTTTCTACACCCAGATGAAGCATGTGTTCAGTTCATTTAACACAATCGGCTGTATTAGGTTAAAAATTAAGGTACTTTTCAATTTTATCAAAGTTACTCTGAATGTGATGAGATTAGATTATCATTCAGAGTTCATTCCTAAAATAAAAACCATGGGGGATATACTTTGAAGTATAGAATTAAAGATGAATAAAGTAAAACTGTAAAACATGAAGCACTTCAGTAAAGTATATCTGTACACTGAAGTTCAGCTCAGACAAATTAAAATTCAGGAAAAATAAATTAGTAGCAAATTGGTGAGTTTTGTTAGCTTTTGCATTATTGTTAGCAATTCTCTAGGGCAAATATCCCACCTTTATAAAGCTGTGAATCAAGACTTGTAACTATGATGCTTGAATGAAAATGTATTGATGAATGAAAGATCAGAAAAGAGGGGGGTTACAGCTATAAAAATACAAGCTGATTTTAAATTTGATACATAGTGGAATTTGGTTTTCTTTATCTCATGGATGCTGTGTATGGATACACATTACTTTTACTTTTGGTTAGATTAGTCTTAGAAATCAAAACTTTTTAGATGATCTACATGAAGTTTATTTAATGCTGTTGATTAGAATCTGAATCTGTATTGATATGACCTGTACTGATTTCTAAGTACAATCAAGGGAGAAAGTCCATTGGTAGAGCAATGGAAGATAAAGCACTTTCAGGACGTAATCATTTCTGTTGGAACACTTGGTATCACAGTTACAGAAAGATACTGAAGGGCTTTTCTGGGAATATAAATTAGCAACAGCTAGCCTGCCAGATCTAAGACAAGATTTGTTAATGATTTGCTCCTAAGGAGTGAACTGTTCTCTGAGAAGGTGTGTTCATCTTTTACACAGATGTGTTCAGCTTTCCATAACTGCTGAAGTATCATTTTCTTTGTTTTCTGTAAGTTGTGACAAGTTTGAAAAGCAGTATCTAATTTTTATGTAGTTTGCATTATTGCAGGTAGGTGACTAAGATTCAGACAAGTGCAGTCCGATATAAGATGCATGGAAAATGTTGAAAATGTTTTCATTTAAAGTTTTGTGGTAGTGTAAAAACTTTCTGTTATGTTTTGAGGTTTTCTTGTTGGCTTTTGTTTCACTATAATCTAATTTTAAATTTTTATAAACAGTTTATAAAACTATTTTGTGATGGAAACATCACTGGCAGCAACCCATTGCAAATCATGAAATGATGGCTTTCTTAATGTGACTCTACCCTCTTAAAAATAGATTCTCTGATATTTAGGTTTGTGCCCTTTCTTCCTTTCCCTCTCCCTCTCCCCCTGGAGTTAATAAGAAATTGAAAAAAATACTTCAGAACTCAAACAAAACATTGAAGCATTTGAAATGTTACATTTAGAAGCATGACCACAACATATGCAGTAACTTCTTTGTGTGAAATATCTTGTAATCTTTAAATTACAAGCAGCAACTACTTATGGCTGTCCTTTGAAAGATTCATCTCCAGTAGCTCAGTAGAGCACTATTTGACCTGAGGGAAGCTCTCCAGAATGCAACAACAGTAAGAGCTGTGAAATTGAAAGCTGTATTAGTGAAGAATAACTGTAGCTTAAACACACAGACCATCATATAATTGGTAAATCACAGTAGTAGTTCTTCCTTTTCTTCTAGAAGTTGCTTCTTCCAAAACAGAAGGGCATTTGCATAATTTTCTGGCTTGCTTGTATTTTAATGCTAATACGCATGTGAATTTTTCAAATTCTGAAAAAAAAATCATTAAATATAGCATGGTTTCAAATATAACTTTTTAAGCTTTTACAGCCACACAAACTTTAAAAGTACTGCGAATTTAAAAGGGTCCAGTATTTAAAATGATGAGCACACCATAAAAAGAAACAAGAATCATAGAATCAGAATGATTTGGGTAGGAAGAAGCCTTAAAGTTCATTTAGTTCCATGCCCTCTGCTGTGAGCTGGGACATTCTCCACTAGATCAGGTTGCTCAAAGCCCAATCCAGCCTGGCCTTGAATGCTGCCAGGGATGGGGCATCCACAACTTTTCTGGACAATCTGTTCCAGAGTCTCACCACCCTCACAGTGAAGAATTTTTTTCCCAATATCTAATCTAAGTCTACTGTCTTTCAGCTTGAAACCATTAGTCCTTGTCCTGCCACTAAATTCCCTTGTAAAAAGTCCCTCTCCAAATTTCTTGTAGGCTTCTTTAAGGTCTCCATGTAGCCTTCTCTTCTCCAGGCTGAACAAGCCCAGCTCTCAGCCTGTCTTCACAAGAGAGGTGCTCCAAACCTGTGATCATCCCTGTGGCCCTCCTCTGGACTTGCTGAAGCAGGTCCACCTCTCTTTTGTTGGGTGCCCCAGAGTTGAGCACAGTACTGCAGGTGAGGTTCTCATGAGAGCAGTGCAGAGGGGCAGAATCACCTCCCTCAACCTGCTAGCCATGCTCCTTTTGATGCAGCCCATCATACAGCTGGCTTTCTGGGCTGCAAGAGAACAGTGCTGGCTCACATTGAGCTTTTCATAAATCAACCTAATAATTCAATATCCTGTTCAGAGCATGACTGGTTTGCTGTGTTTTAATGTAAGGAGAGTCATGATTTGAGCTTGTCTACATTGTACAGTCACAGGCATAGTAGTAAATCTGCCTGTCAGATACGCAGCTGTTGAACAGGCAACCTTTCAGAAAGCTTGGCAGGAAGACATATTCAGCCTTTCCGGGAATGGCTAGTGGTCTGCTAAATCATCCAGAGAGGACTTGGAATATTCATATTCCTTCCTGGTGGTGGACATGTCTTAGGCTTCATTTGTTTCTGTTTGCACGTAAACTGTCCAAAGAACAAGTGTAATATCCTTTGCCTGTGCTTCAGAGTGAACTGTACATACATTCCTCCTAAAGAAGATGATGCCTAAACAGTATGCGTGGAATTCATCCCTCCTAACTTAATCTGTAAAATTCATATGTCTAGTAATTGCCTATAATTCCTCTGCAATCAATAGAGGGAAAATACAGAAAAAAGAAAGAATACATCGACTGTATTATTGAAGATATGTCTATAGAGAGCCTAGATAATTGGCTGGGCAATTTGAGATGTATGAACTTAGGTGAAATGATTCCCTTCTGATGTGGTTTTTGCATATACAGGACCCTCTCTTTCTCCCCTGTTGCATTTTTATTTTATTATTCTTTGACTTTTGATGTTTGACACTGTCCCACATGACATCCTTGTCTCTAAATTGGAGAGACATAAATTTGATAGGTGGACCACTGGGTTGATAAAGAACTGGCGGGATGGCCACATGCAACAAGTTGTGCCCAATGGCTCAATGTCCAGCTGGAGACCAGTTATGAGTGGCGTCCCTCAGGGATCAGTGCTGGCACCAGTCTTGTTCAACGTCATTGTTGGTGACATGGAGAGTGGGATTGAATGTGCCCTCAGCAAGTTTGCCGATGACACCAAGCAGGCTGGTTCGATTGCTACACTGGAGGGAAGGAATGCCATCCAGAGGGACCTTGACACGCTTGTGAGGGGGACTGATTCCAACCTGATGAAGTTTAACCATGTCAAGTGCAAGGTCCTACACCTGAGTCAGAGCAATCCCAGGCACAGCTACAGGTTGGGCAGAAAATATATTCAGAGCAGCCCTGTGGAGAAAGACTTAGGGGTGTTGGTCAATGAGAAAAATGAACATGAGCCGGCAGTGTACGCTCACAGCTCAGAAAGCCAACTGTATCCTGGGCTGCATCAAAAGGGGCATGACTAGCAGGTCAAAGAAGGTGACCCTGCTGCTGTGCTTTGCTCTTGTGAGACCTCACTTAGAGTATTGTGTGCAGTTCTGGCGTCCTTAACATGAAAAGGACATGCAACTGTTGGAACAAGTCCAGAGGAGGGCCATGAGGATGATCATGGGACTGGAGCACCTCCTGTATGAAGATAGGATGAGAAAGTTGTGTCTGTTGAGCCTGGAGAAGAGAAGGCTGCATGGAGACTTTATAGCAGCCTTCCAGTATCTGAAGGGGAGCTATAAGCAACCTGGGGATGGACTCTTCACTAGGGACTTTAGTGATAGGAGAAGGGGTAATGGGTTCAAACTTAAACAGGGGAAATTTAGAATGGATATGAGGAAGAAATTCTTTGCTGTTAGGGTGGTGAGGCACTGGAATGTGTTGCAAGGGAAGCTGTGAATGCTCCATCATTGGAAGTGTTCAAGGCCTGGTTGGACATAGCCTTGGATGGTATGCTTCAGTGAGAGGTGTTCCTGCCTATTGCAGGGGAGTTGGAACTAGATGATCCGAAGTTCCTTTCCAACCCTAACTGTTCTATGATTCTAAATGATTCTATGATGGTGTGCTTACTGTTCCTATCTGCCTTGCTTGTAAGTGTAAGGAGATACGTACTCTTTATATGGACTGAAGGAATTTCTTAACAATTAATCTGGTTGGATAGGACACTGGTAGCAAAACTAATAACCATGTCACAAACTATAACACTTTACTTTCTTCCTGATGACATATAGTGAAGACTTTCACCCCTTATCCGTCTAAACCAACCTCTACATGTTTTGTAGAGACTTAACAAAATTATCTTTTCTCCCATTGCACTTTTTAAACCTAAAGAGTTTAGTTCTTGAAGAGGTGGAGAGAGGGAAGGAGTAGTTTAAATTCTTCAAATAGACATAGCAGTTCTGCATGCCTGCAAACTAGACAAAACTTGAGGTCTTTTCTTGTGATAAGATCCTAGTTGTGTAAGTACTGAAAATTTTTGTGAGGTTCCATAATAGTTTTACATTAACTAGCTGCTTCACTGCACAAGCTAGCAAACCAAACCTCCACAGGCTAATTTATTATGATGCTATTGTTTCAAGATATCTTCTCCTCATTATCTGGACAATAACAGTAACCCAAGGGCTGTAGGTTTGTGTGTTTTAAAAAGGAAACAACAAATACATTTCAGTAGTTGTTGAACAATTCATGTGACCTTGAGATCTCCGAACTAGTAAGGTAATATAATTTAGGTGCAACTGTTATGGTTTGTTCCAGTGGAGTAGTGCCCTGTGGGAAGACAAACTAAGGGAGATTTTTTTTTTTTTTTTTTCTGAGTATGAGCCATTAAGTAGGCCAAGATTAGATAATGAGGCCTTCAACAGCCAGTAATGGAATAACATTAAGCCTTTTGAGTTCACTGGGCAGATTGATGTCCTAATGGAGGTACCATGCTGGGAAAGCATACACTTTAGTTAGAATTTCTTGTGAGGGAGTGATTGCACATTATGAGGGAAAAGCATACATTTTAGTTAGAATTTCTTGTGAGGGGGTGATTGCATATTATGATGAATAGCCATGCTAAATGCATGGAAATTTTCTGCCAGAAAATTAAGGCCCCCTCTACCAGATAATGGCTCACTGGAGGAATGTAATAGTGGTGAAGTAAAGTCTGAAAACAGATGATTTGCTATTTAATAGTTCATTGACTTTCCTTCCAGAACCATTGTCTCCACCACAATGGCAACAGTCTTAATTTTCATTTTGTAATCAAGCTTAAGCTATTTTGGTATGACTTGGGAAGGTACTACTTCATTGTTAGAAAAAGGTTTAATTTATTAAAGTATTATGTTTTTCAGTTCATTGCTTTCATTTTCATATGCTTTCAGTTGGATTTTGTTAGTGTGATTGAATTGATCTTGCATACTACATGAAATTGTTCCTTTCAGTTTTGCCATCCATAAATGTTGCCGTCACTTCAGTATAAAGTACAATTTCTTTTCGTATCCATTTGTGTCTCCAAACATTTAATATTTCCTGGATAGTTTTAATGGCTCAGCTATAAAGCTTTCATGAGTGTTGGGGTTTTTAGGGTGTTTTTCTTGGTGAATGATTATTAAGCCTATAGAAGGATAAATGCACTAAAGTTGCTTCTAACATCTGGTAAAAATTTTATTGTTATAATGTACTGTGAGCAGATATATTATTTAAAAAAAGTCTGATTAAGTTTGCCTTTGTAGGACTAACTGTCCTTCTCATTCCCTTTGATATTTCTGATGACAAAAATAGCTTTCCTATTTTTCTCCCAACTACAATAGCAAAAGCCATACTTTTCTAGGAACTGTTATTCTGCGAAATTTTCCATTCTATCACTCAGCAAAATATGCTTAGTAGGAAAAGTATAAATATTCTGCATGTATCAAACATACAGAAGATAAGATGTTGTCCAGAGTGTCCATTGCCCACCACGCTAAGTTTACTGCCCTGATTTCTTTATAAAACCTACCTGTGAATTGCTAAGTGAAAATTTATTGTAAAATCAGGATGAATTTCCCTGATAGACAATGTAAGGAAAATTGTGATTAAGTATCTCAAGTTTTCAGAAATATGTGTAGAAAGGGATGGTTTGTATCTTGAGCAGCAAAAAAAAAGTAAATAATGAGATTTTTTATAAACAAAATCTATAGAATCATAGACTTACCAAATGGTTTGGGTTGGAAGGGGCCTTCAGGGCTCCTCTAGTCAACCGTGGTGGCATAAGAAGAGACATCTTTCACTGGATGAGGTTGCTCAAAGCCCTGACTGTACTCCACGAATGTGAGATATGTACCCCTTTGTGACCCATACAGTTTCACTTCTGGTACCTGGGTGTGCCAGGCACATTTCCTTCTGGTGTCTGCAGAGCTGTAAACTGGACATCAAGAAGTAGCAGGTGCACAGCTCTTCTATTTTTCTAACTGAATTTCTGCAAAATTACTACAGATGACTATATTAATAATAATAGAAAATATAATATCTGTAAGTCCCTTTTGTTTTTCAGGATGCTTCTTTATAATAAAATAATTATCTCATTTAATACCTCTATTATGTTTTTCCTACCCTCCTCTCTAATATGTTTGTCATTCCAATGCTTAATTCTAGCTTTATGCTATACCTATTTTTTTTTAAAAAACATGATTTAAACAGTTAGAGTAGGTTTTTGACTTAGTAATAGGATAAAAACTCTCTGACAGTGTTGATTCAATGGTTTCCTGTAACATTAAAGGTAGTATAGGTGAACTGTTCTCACAAAAATATTCTGTAGGCAGTAGACTTCTTATGAGAAGTAAACCTTCAGTTACAATACTGCTGGCATTATGACCACAGTCTTAGCTTTTGATTCTTGTGGAAGCTAGTGATTTTACTTTGGAGAAATGTGAATAATTCAGAGATACCTGATACGTAGATAAGCTAGTTATATGACTATCTGATAAATATTAACAATGTGCAGAGAAGTAAAATAATTTGCACTTAAATGACTGAATTATAAATTAACTTTATCACCTGAGATAATTTTCTTCGTAGTAGCTGATGCAGTGCTGTGCTTTGGCATGACTAGCAGGTCAAAGGAAGGGATCCGGCCCCTCTATTCTGCTCTTGTGAGAACTCACTTGGAGTTTTGTGTGCAGTTCTGGTGTCCTGAACATAAAAAGGACATGGAACTGTTGGAACAAGTCCAGAGAGGACCACGAGGATGATCATGGGACCGGAGTACCTCCTGTATGAAGACAGGATGAGAAAGTTGGGGCTGTTGAGCCTGGAGAAGAGAAGGTTGCATGGACACCTCATAGCAGCCCTCCAGTATCTGAAGAGGGCCTATAGGGATGCTAAGGAGGGAGGGACTCTTCATCAGGGCCTGTAGTGATAGGACAAGGGGCAACAGGATCAAACAGGGGAAGTTTAGAGTGGATATGAGGAAGAAATTCTCTACTGTAAGGGTGGTGAGGCACTGGAATGTGTTGCCCAGGGAAGTTGTGAATGCTCCATGGCAGTGTTCAAGTCTGGGCTGGACATAGCCTTGGGTGGCATGGTTTAGTGGGAAGTGTCCCTGCCCATGGCAGGGGGGTTGGAACTAGATGATCTTAAGGTCCTTTCTAACCCTAACTATTGCATGGTTATGCTGATCGCACACTGATGTTTTAGTTGTTGCTCAATAGCACTTACCCTGCTCAAGGACTTTTCGATCTCTCATGTTCTGCTAGGGAGGAGTGGCATAAGAAGCTGGGAGGGAGCAAGACTCTTGATCCAAACTAGCCAAAGGGGTATTCCATACCACAGCATGTCATGCTGAGTATAAACTGGGGAAAGTTGGCCAGGAGGGGCCAATTGTGATTTAGAAATGAGCTGGGTATTGGTCAGCAGGTTGTGAGCAATTGTACTGTGTATCACCTGTTTTGTTTGGTTAGGTTTTTTTGTTTGGTTGGTTTTTGGTTTTGGTTGTTTGTTCTTTTTTTGTGTGGGGGAGATACATATTCTTTCCTCCCTCTTTTTATTTCCTACTATTATTACTGTTGTATTATATTCAACTTTTATTTCAGTTATTAAACTGTCTGATCTGAACCCATGGGGTTTTAAAGTTTTTTTTCTGATCCTTCTACCTAAAACACTGGGGACTGGTGGTGACTTAGCAAGTGGTTAAGTACTTAGTTGCTGGCTGTGTTTAAACCACTTCAGTGACCACAAAGCAATAATCATCCATGAAACTCTAAGGGGTGGCAGAACACTGGTAGATTTAAGTTCTTAGCATTCACTGCATTGTACAAACCTAGCTTCATAAACTTGAGCAAAGGAATTAAATGTAAAACCACTGTGATATAGCAGTATACTATTCCTCCCAGGAAAGCTGCATTTCACTATGGTCTTGGATTTAAAGTTACATTACTAGTCATTGCTTTTTTTTTTTCTTCATATTTCCATTCTTTACAATCAGAAGGGAATTGTTAAAAAAGGCAGATGTTTGTCATGTGATAAAGAGAAGATAAAGGAATAAACTAGACTTAATTTTACACTCTCTGCTGGTGGATTGGCAGCTAGGAGTAACAGAATTCTGTTGTAGGGATTTCCTACAATGTGTTGCCCTCTTAGCAATATTGCTTTGACTGACACAGTAAATATCCCTATGGATGTTCATAGACCACCAGAGATAATCTGAGTTTTCACCAGGATCACCAGTCATTGAAACAAGTTTCTAATGTCCCAGTGACTCCGTTTCATCTGACTGAGCAAAAATTCTCACAAGATGTAAGTATCTAGGTATTAATAATAAGAGGAATAATGCCTTAAATGGTTTTACCTCAAAGAAGACAGAGAGAACTTGTCTCTTGAGGTTGGTTTTTTTTTTTTTTTTTTGGAATAAATCATTAAAATAAATTCTTACCGAGGAATTATTTTCTTCTCCCTGGGTATTTTAGTTAAAATAAAAGCATGCAGCATTAAAGATACTTGGAAAAGCATGTGAAAGTATTTCAATCATCTTGGAAAAGAAGATGCTTTCTGTAATTAAAATACCAACAGAAAAGAATCTTTGCAAGCTTGTCCATCCTGAAACTGAAAACATAGCATTTAACTTAGAAATGTTTGTTGTACTGAAAGCAAATTCTGTTTTACAGATACTGAGCTTGAATAACTCTTGGTGGAAGTTCAGGTAGAGAATTGTCTATAGTGTATATCTGTTGCTATATATACTCACAGCTTGAATTTTGCATGAACTGAAATTTCTTTGCCCTACAGCAGCCTCTAGGTTGTTTTTTTTTTTTTTAAACGTTGTACTTTTGGCAAAACATAACTTGCTCCTGAATTCTGAAAATAACAGAAAATTGCAGTATTTCTTACGTTCTGCGTAGAACATTATGAGTTGGCACTGAAGTAATACAATGGATATACTTGTTTTGCTGTTAGTGGTGAGAAGCTAGCTGCTTGATTGATTTTACTTTCATTCTACTGTTACAATAGTATAAGTAGTATCTTGAGCAATAACGGTGAGGAAGCTTTGTTTGCTGTGGATTTGTGACTCCTAAGTGTGTAAAGGAATATCAGTTGTCGCTGAATTTTTTAAATGAAGCTAGGGCATCTGTACTCTGTGAATTCTCAGGAAGTCAAGACTGATGAGGCAGTCATTTCCTCAGTGACGTATTCAGCCAGATTCTCTTCTTTGCCTCTCTTCATCTGGGTTTTTCATATTTGTGAAAACTGTGTCTTAGTACTGCATGTGGAAAAATGCAGAGCCTCCTTTCCTAACACATTACCCACCACTACTGCTGCTCCATCTCTCTTTAACCTACTTCCTGGTAGCTGATCACATAAGAAATGATTAGAGTGCTTAGCCATATTTTCTCTTTTTTATTCTTTTATTTTTGTGTGCTTTGAATGATTATGCCGGTTTTTTTTAATGTTATGTGTAAAACCATTAAAACTTACATTTTAATATTCTGTCTACATTGATGGCTATTGAACATTGCTACTATAGCATGTTAAAAGAGAGAAATGGGGTAGAAGCACAAAGAAAGAGAGACTGTTTACTTAGATATTAAATGTTTATACTGTAAAAATGTCTTTTTTACCAAACCAGTACAAATAATAATAATAAAATAATTAAAACCTAAAACCTTAGCAGAATATATGCATGTTGTCATTGGCTCATTTAAACATTTGTGCTAGTGTACATGGAGGAATATTGAAAACAAAAATCTGTTCTAGCCTCTCCCGACTTGAAATATCCTTCTTACAATAATGTGCATTTCCTAACAGCTACCAGATATTTAGCATTAGTATGGCTTATATGTTTGCTTAGTCTTGTAAATGATCGTAATAGCCACTCAGAGATGGTATGTATAGCCATCATACATACCAACTATAGTTTTAGTCCTTGGCAAATTTGCTGTAACAGATATTAAAGGTGTCATAATTGTTTATCTGTGACACAAATATTGATGAATAATTAGATATTTAGGGGGACATGTATTTAAAATTTCAGCATCAAATAACATTTATGTATATAGAAATAAATTTCTGTTACTGTTTATTGCTTAATTTATGTTATTTCATGTAGTAAGTAGTAAATGGCCAGAAAAGGCTTGTCTCACTTTAAATTTTGATTTTTGTTTTTTAATGAAAAGACCACTCCCCCTGAACCAAATATACAAAATATTAATTAGTGAGATTTTTTACTTTCAAAAGAACTATCTGCATCATGTCCTTAAGAATTGGTTTGAGTTGTTTTTTTTATAGTAAACTTGCAGTTCATATAAGCATACCAATAAGGCATTAAGTATGACAGGATAGAGTGTAAACATGCATAATTACTTGTGTAGACAGCAGGAGAACCACAGGCAGCTTATGGTGATGACTGAAGCCCCTACAAATGAAGATAGGAGATTTTTAACTGGTGAAAATTAATAAGAGCTTTGAAGTTAATAAAGAGTCAATATACAGAAATTGTTCTGTCATTTTTGGACAGTTAATTTAAAGAGAATATATAATTATGCAAATCTTCAATATTTTTACTGGTTTATGCCCAGGATGGTCTTTCACATTTGCATTTTTAAGCCCACTTGGTTTGCAAAGTTTTAGATGTCCTCCTCATAATTTCTTCCCTGAACTGAAGAAAAAAAAAAGTGAAAATGCAAGACTTGGAAAATGTGAATATTTCTGTCCAGAATCTTCTAATACTAAATGCTTTTTCTCTTGCGTTGCTTTAGCTTTTGTTCATGTTTATTTACATTGAATAATTGTCTGAGAACACAGTTGTTGTCAGACAAGAGTAGAATGACTGTTTCTCAACTATTCTTAGGTAGCACTTGGAATGTGAACTTTGGTTTTATGATTTAGGAGCCTAAAGTCTAATATTTTTTTTTTTATCCACACCTAGATGTATAGTAATTTTTTTACCTAATATCCACCAGGCCTCCCATCTACCAGTCAAAGGAGAACATGAGTTTTCTCTATATCTTGGGTTAATGGTGGCAAAACTGTCAAAATTTTACTTCTCTTTACAAATGAATGGCCCAGGCCTTTTCTGGAGGAGAGGTTTTCAGGCTTTAGATGCTTGTGTTATGGAGGTTCTACATTTCCTTAGATATTTGTGTTTTAAAAAATAGTCAACTTTCTTTTAGTCCTGAGCAATTTCTGCTGGCTAGCTGAATTAGGGTGCTGGCTAAAACAAGTTGTCACTGTTTCACATGTGTACAGAGTTACATAAGGCATGTGGATTCCATATGAATGTCCGGGTGCCTAAAGGTTCAGTCTAATGATACTGGGATTAGAATAAAGATCTTTTCCCATGGTTGCTAGAATTTTAGAAATTCAGCAAGTTTCCTGGCTCACCTTGAGAGAAGTATATAAGAAGATCCAATGAATTAGTTGTGGAAGAATGTAGGTATGATTTCTGCACTGAGTTTGAATAGATAAATTCTTTTTTTCTCTTATTCTTGTGAGGGAATTGAAACATTTTGATATCTGAAATATTCATATATATTAGGCTTGTAAGGCAAGAGACAGTAATATTCACATCTGAAAAGTAGTTAGGATCTTTGCTCAAGTTTTAGTGGAAAAGGCATGAAAAGAGATTTTGCAAAGGGAATGTGAGTAGAGAAGTTGTAGCATGCAATAAGCCCTCTAGAATAACATCTGTGATGTCGCCATTTCATCAGCTTGCTTTCATATTAGCTTGCAACTTTCTGAATGCCAAGCCTATGTGACAAGATGTTTGCAGGGTCTAAGACACAGTTTTCTTTGAAAGTTCTGTTCAGGTGGGTAGTTGGTGACCTTGGTTTGTGATGTTTATTGGAATTGGAATGCCCTTTAAGGATGGTTCTCTTTTTGACAACCCTTTATTAGCAGCCAGCAATTAAATGTATTAAGAGCCCTTGTTGTTCACACTCTTTCAGCCACAGAGCACTAAGGGATGTATATGTTATAATTACAATTATCCGTTCTCCTCATTGTCCTGCTGAGGAATGCAACTGTAATTCTGGCAGCCAGACTACATAGTTGGCTTGCTGTCCTTGGACTGCAGATGTCTAATTGCAGGCAACCATTTAATTTCAAATGGCTCATTAAAGCAGAAGCCATTTAGTATTGCTAACATGGATCTGCATCCATGATTATGCATCTAATTACAAAAGTGCAAGCTTTTTTCCTTTGTAATCTGGATTTACAAAATTTCTTCCATATAATCTGTTTTGGAAGAACTAGAATGGCTTAATTTGTTATCTTTTTTGTAGTGCTTAATATCTCTGTTATTCATCTTGGTCTGCTAGATATAACCACACTGTATGCATTGTGTTTTGTAAGTGTTGCATGTTTGTGGAGTTTATCAAGTTTGAATTTTACTTAATCTGAAAATTGTTTATTCTACCACTTTCCCTATCAGTATTCAAGGCCAGGTTGGACTAGGCTTTGAGCAACCTGGTCTAGTGGAAGGTGATCTTGCCCATGGCACAGTGTTGGAACTAGATGATCTTTCAGTTCTCTTCCAACTCAAAGCGTTCTATGATACTATGATTCTTTACACCTATAGTTAAACAAGTTTAGGTATTTAAACATCACTGTGGATGTCATCCTGAGGAAGTACTAGTAAAGTAGTAAGATTATCTTAACCCTTCTGTTCTTTTCTCATTTCTCTTAACTTGACAGGTAAGAAAGGTTTCCAGTATAAGCAGGAAGGATAATCGCATTAAGTCCTTTTTTTTCCCTCGAGCTCTGTAGTTTATTTATTGACCATTTGTGTGTGTGTGTGTTGATAATACATTTTTTACTTAGTTTAGCTGGGACCTGTCTAAATTGCATTCTTGATAGTGATTCTTCCTTCTCTATATACATATGACTCTACCTTTCTAACCCTCAGCGATAATGATTTCTGTAATATTTCAGTTAGTCAATGTATTCTGCTGGGTTTGTTGAGGTTATTTTCCCCCAGTTTTTCCAATTGCAAAGTGTGAACTGCCAAATTTTTATATTTGGATAGAGAGCAAAGTCATGCTGCAACCAGACATAATGAGCCTGAAGAAGAAAAGGCTGTGTGGAGACCTCATAGCAGCCTTCCAGTATCTGAAGGGGGCCTAAAAGGATGCTGGAGAGAGACTCTTCATTAGGGACTGTAGTGATAGGACAAGGGGTAACGGGTTAAATCTTAAACAGTGGAAGTTTAGATTGGATACGAGGAAGACATTCTTTACTGTAAGGGTGGTGAGGCACTGGAATGGGTTGCTCAGGGAAGTTGTGAATGCTCCACTCCTGGCAGTGTTCAAGGTCAGGTTGGACATAGCCTTGGGTGGCATTGTTTAGTCAGAGGTGTCCCTGTCCATAGCAGGGGGGTTGGACTAGATGATCTGAAGGTCCTTTCCAACCCTAACTATTCGATGATTCTATGACTTGTTCTCATTTACCTCCCCAAATTTTATTTTCTCTTGAAATTAACAAAGGTTAATTACCTTTGTGCATCTGAGTCAATCACTTGTTCCAAAGATCTCTAGTACCGTGAATCTGTATGGTATCCCTTTCCAGACAGTTACCTGTCACGTTTAGGTTTCTATGTGATACTACTGGCAAGAGCCTTCTAGATAAGGGCTATGGGGCTGTGCTTAAGTAAACATATACAGTGCCTCATTTCCCAACATTGCAAAAATTTCTCAGTAGAATACTGTGCAGTGCTCTGTATTACTGGACAGGACTGGGAAAACCTGAAACTGCTGGCTCCAGAATAAGGGATGTCAGGACAGTAAAATACATTTTGTAATGGCTATCATACTTCGGGTAGTTGTGAAGAATATGAATGAGTTTACAGTTGATGAGGCAATATATATGCTAAGGCTGTGAAATGCTACCTTCTGTCATTCCTGTTGAACACAAAAATGATTATAAGCAAACAGGATGTCTCAATGAGCTTTGCATCTTCATTATTAGAAATCTCATTAGCTTTTATGTAAGATATGTCCTGCAACATTTTTGGTTTAGGTAATCTTGAAGTAAATAGGAAAACACAGTTTTTGAGGCAAAAAACCATTTAGTTTCTGCTTAAATTACAGTAATAAGCACAAGTATGGATTTTATTCTGCCTGGTCTATTAAGATTAATATAATATATTTTATTTATTATCCAAGTACTTTAGATAGATTCTTAATGGAACTTCTATTTCCCACCTCTCACAATAAAGGGTAAGCAGCACTAAGAAAAACGAGTTCAGCTACTGATTGCTCATGGTAGTACCATTGGGATATTATCTGTACACCTGTTGGTTTTCATTTGTACATCTGAAATCACCCTCTAAAAGGAGCAACACATATTTGTAACCCTTTTAGAAATGGAGGACCTGCTGCAGTTTACCTAGGGAGCAATTTGCTTAGCAAAGGTAGAAATCCATATTTGTGGATCACCACGGCTGTAAATCAGACTGTTTAAGTTTTAAAATGATATAGTAATTATCCAATGATAGATATGGCTTCCTTGCCCTTAACTTGTGTGGATTAAAGCTTGTTATAATTATATAATGAGGTTTGATTTGTATCACAGAAATTACAGACTATGGTTTCCATTGAGTTGTTAGGTTTTAAAGTTGTAAATGTTTGAAGATTTTTCAGGAGAGTCATACTCTAAAAGTAGGGTATGCAATGTAAACTACATATCTTGGCTGCCTCTAAACTCAGGATAATCAGATGAATCAGTGTCATGGTTTCAACCGTAAGTCAGCCACGCAGTTTGCTACATGGAGAATCGAAAGAATGCAACTCCCACAGGTTGAGATAAGAACAGTTTAGTAACT
>JANRGW010016236.1:0-13216 GCA_024733675.1 Psilopsiagon aymara | reverse complement strand
AAGATTAGCATTACAACTTAAGAACAAGGTTTGAGGGTAAGAAAGATCATCTGAATTCTATGTAGTCATCAAGAAAACACCCTACCCTGCTAGGATTTACAAAGAAGACAGAAAACAGCATTATGATGCTGCATGATGTTACTTCTGCATCTTGAAAATTACATGTAGCTCTGTCCCTCTCTTCAGAAAGGTATAATAGAATTGGAAAAGGCTCATGAAAGCACAGCATGAATGAATGACCAAGTGTACTGAATAGGCTACGTAAGAGGGAAAAATGGGACTTTCTTGCCTGGAAAACAAAATGTGCCTGAAGAGGTCTAGGAAGCTGGGAGGTTAATATATCTTTCTGGTCAGAATCTAGAGCAGGAACCAAATGAAACTCAAGGCCTCTGCATCAAAACAGAGAGGAGAAGGTTCTTCACAAAGTTGTCAGTAGAACTCTGGAATACCACAAGTTGTAGATGCCAGCAGTTTTGAAATGGAAAAAGAACTAGTGTGGTATATTGGTGGAAGAAATTTCTTGAAATATTAAATACAAACAGACTGTATCTGGTTCAGGAAGTCCCTATCAATCCTTCTGGTCCCACTGGAGGAGCTTCAGGGAAACAAATCATTGATGATCCTGCTATTGTCCTGTTTCTGTATTCTTCCCTAGGCAGCTGCTATCAGACTTTGCAGTTACAGGCTGTTGGGCCAGATAGACTTTGATCCATCCTGGTGTAGTTCTGCTTATGCTCTTCTTGCTCCTCTGTATTTCACAATGTACACTGTGGGATAGTGTGTAGTGGTCTTTTACCATACTATGGCAGTGACCACCGACTATATTTTAATGGCTTGAAATCTGTGTTTCTCAGAAGACAGGGAAAGTATACTTAAGTTCAAACAGCTAAGCCACCTTCCACAAGTGCTGTGGTAACTGAAACTGGCCAAATACTGAGTAAACTCTCCTTAAAGCAAAAATTATTGTAAGATTTCCTTACAGGAAAGATTCTATTCCTGGTTTCTGTGAGTGTGTATAAAAAAATGCAGATGGTAAAATTGTTTTTACAAGAGGAGTATGTAGTGAAGCTAAATACCAAAAAAACAAAAAGGCCCTGAAGTGTGTGTATGTGTGTGGTTGCTGTTGTGGCATGGAGCACACATCAGAGTAGCAAGCACTGAGGTCCTTGTGTTGCTGAATTGAACTCTAATGTAAGTTTTCAGGTTCAAAACCTGTGTTTCACCTCTCTGATTTCAGTCATCTCTTCTTTGCTTTTTAATAAGGACAGCTGAAGTATAGATGGGCAGTGGTTTTTGTCCTTGGAGAGAAATGTGTTGGAAATGCAACTTTGAAACATTAAAGGAGACTATAGCTTAGATCTTAGTAATTACTGGAATATCTGTCACAGAATGGATGCAAGAACTGCTCTACTATGATTCAGATGGTACCATGTGCATACATTTTTTTCTATAAGTAATAGAAGAAGTAAGGTTATTTCTGTATAAATGTTTTTTTCTTTGGACATGCTGTTAGCTTACAGTTTACAGATAAGTTTATTTACAGAATGTAGTGCTTGATGTCTGCAGAATAGTTATTGCCTATGTGATTAAGTTCTGCTGATCTGAAATAGTCTCATATAGTCCTGGCTTAATGGAGTGACATGAAGAAAAATTCTTGCTTTTTCTGTTTTTGAAGCATGTTGTGTAATTTATATTTAGAGATGCTGAAAGTCTTGATTTCACTCCTTTTACTGGAGGACTTTGAGAGCTCTTCATTAGTTGACCTTTTAAGGGGCCTAACCTGACTGAACAAACACGCTCATTATCTGGTGCAAATAAATCTTGCACCACTAAAATCACTGGAGCTGCACTGATGTTTACCAGCAGATGATCCAAGTCAATATTTACAACCTAGCTGTTGCTGGTGAGGATTATTGATACTGCAGCTTTGCTCAGCTGCATGTAGAGGATTTAAGATGCAACTCTCAGTAGGTTTTTTTTTTTTTCATATATTTTGTGCCTTCTTTTCATTAGCTTACTTTAATGCTAAAAGAAGAGCTAATCAAAATGCCAACATCTGCCTTCATTGGATATTCTGATGTAGGGACAGCCAGACCTGCTCACCTACCAGCCTATAGGTGTTTCCTGTTAATAGCAGATCTTAGCTGCTGGAAGGTAGGTTGGCTTCATGAAGGGGAGCCCAAAGAACAGAAATGAAAAACCTACCCATTAAATGATTTTTTGAAAATTCCTAGAAAGATATAGTTGGATGCACAGGTTATTAGGCTATAAACTTGAGAATGAGATTTCAGACAGAATGTGTGTTTAGTCTCTACTTCAATTACAAAAGGGAATATGGTTTTGTTCTTGGTGTCATATGCTATTACTGAAGGCTGGGGGATACTTAGAATCATGGTTTGTCTTGGAAGGGACCTTTCAAGGTCATCTAGTCCAATCCTTCTTTAATGGTAAGGGACATCTTCAATTTACCTGTACACAGCTGTCTCTGGTGGGCGTGAAAGCCAGAACTGCAATACAATCTGGGTAAGAATTCTTTTGATGTGAAACTAGACAGTGTGTCTCCTTGGCTCAGTGGCCACATCACAGACACCAGATCAATTCTAAAATGACCAGTTAACCTCTTAAAGGAAAAGCCAAGCAATCAACAGTGAATTACAGCTTGGAATATACTGCTTATAAAGCAGTTGGGCATTTATAAATCATTTGGATTGCAGATGATAGAGTTCTTCTGCCAGGATACATTTTTAGCTAAGTCCTTCTCAATCAGAGAGCTTGCTAATTAAATACATTTTGGTTTTAAATATAGAGCTTCTGTTTGGCTTTGTCTTTTCCAGTAAGTAATTAGAATATCTGTCTTCTCACATGCTGTTTAGAAAGAGGGCCTGTACAGCTTGGTCTGCAGGGGATCCTTGATAAAAGTAACATCTGGAAGATGACATTGTTTTCCAAACAGATATGCAAGTAAATATAAACATTAACCTTTCCTTTACTCTTAAAAGTGTCTAGGAAGGAAGGGAAACTGAGTCGCATACAGTGGATCTGTATGCGATGTGGATCTTGTGGCATCCAAGTTTTTTAGGGCCACTGTTAGTATCCTGATGGCTTAACTATGACAGTCCCAATTCTCTTTATTTAGGTTTTGTACATTGAAAATCGTAAGTGCAATGATGTATTAGAACACCTTTATTTAGTTCTCTGTGTGCTGCTTTATTTTATAACAAGTACATAGATTTTTATGCTCCATGTTATGTTTCAGAATTTTCCTAAGCAGTAGTTCACCTAAGGAGCAACTAAAAGATATGTAGATGTTTTGCACTTTCTCTCTTCCAGACACACTCAGTTTCTTCTACAGAATTTCAGTAGTGGCTGTACTTCACCAGGGCTGTATTGTTACACTTGTCAAAGGCTCAGTTTCTGATACAAGTAGATTAGGTGCAAGCCTGTGCAACCCCTCATCTCTTACAAAGCTTGGAAAAGAGACAACTTCAGTGTATGACAGTTATCGCTAACATCACAAGACAGCAGCTATCACAGCAGTGGAAGCATCAGACTTTCTATAGCAGCTATCACAGCAGTGGAATCTTCAGACTTTCTATGAACTCAAACCCTGAAGGCATATTTTGTCAGGTTGCTTTGGAACTGCTGCATGAGGAAAGCTGGAGTTTTCACAGAAGGAAAGAAATAAAGCGGATGAGTAATAGGGTATGGGGAGAGAGCTGATTGTTGATTCCATTGAATTTGGTCTGATTTTAGATTTTGAGGAAAAAACACTCTCAAACCTCTTGTATGCAGCTTTTTCATTGCAGCAATTTATAATAGTTTGGAGAAAGGATCTAAGAATTGAAATCTGATGCTATGATAAAGACTTCTCATGAAAGTAAAAAAGTACTTTTGGAATTATGCATATTTCCAAATAGTAACTGTCATCACAGTTAGCTTCTTCATGTTGATAGTGAGAGGGAGTGTTACACAGACTGTCAGCAGGCTTTCAGTGTGTTAGCCAGGGACTCTGTCTCTCATTGTTATCCAAATAGATCCAACATACCTGTATTTGTTTATTGTGGGGTTTTATTCTGATGTGTGCAGAATTACTTAATTTTTTGCATGTACAGACTCCAAGGACATGGGGAGATAAGACAATGTGTGTGTTTTCTTCTATTTGTATTTTTTTGTCCTGAAGATTTTTGTTGGTTTAGGGCTAAAAAAACCCCAAAACTTTGCCTGGAGTGTCAGGATTCTTCTGCAGAAAACCCAAACCACAGCTTATCAATAGTGGTTCACCCCCTGCAAAAGTGTAGTGTGAGAGGGTATATTCATTTATGTCTGTTTGCCCTGACAGTTCAGCAGAACTTTCATGCTTGCATAAACAAAAAGTACAGCCTCCTCTGGTCTTCTTTTGGGTGATTCCTTGGACTCTGTGGTGTTTGAATAATGTATTGTGTGCCCAGTGGCTTCAGTATTGAAGAAGAAAAATTATTATCACAGTTCTTTCACAAACTGGAGAGCTTTGTTACCTGACTCAAACCTGGGGATTCTTGCTGTTAATACCATACCAATGTTTCAGTTTCTACTTAGTCTATTCTGAAATATTTTGATACGAAATATTTTTCCTGTGTTCAAGAATTTCATTTTTGGTTGTTGTTACCATATGCATAAACAGTCTTCTGATGTCAGCAAAGCACACTCTGCAGGTATCATGGTATCCCATAAACCTAATATGTATAGCCTTATACACAACTTGAATATCATCACGTTCCACCTAAAACTTATTTAGAAAGAATAGCCATCCTATTCAAACAGATTGTTTGATGATGAAATGCATGTTCTGCAGGATTTGGTATCAGTAAAAGCAGCAATGTTTCACCTCCATGTTTCTATCTTCTCGAGCAGGATGGCAGCATGTTTAATGGTATGGTCTGCCTGTAGCACTGGAATCTAGAGGATTTCTGTACTTACTCTTTCATTTCACATTAGTACACATTATTAATTCTCCTTAACCTGCCACCTCCCTAGCTCAACCAGCAGACTGGATGCCTAAAAGACTAGTTTCCCTTAAGAGTTCTGTTTCATTTTAAAAGGAGGCTACTCAAATTCATTCTTCTTTTATAAAAATCCTTAGAGAAATATTGCAGTGATACCCCTACTTCTCACATTGACTCAGTGATCTTAATTCTCTTCCCTTTTTTTCCACATTTAATGGCTTAAACAATTAGTCCCAAGGAAGAAATTTACCCAACTTTTCATAGAATCATAGAATAGTTAGGGTTAGAAAGGACCTTAAGACCATCTAGTTCCAACCCACCTGCCATTGGCAGGGATGCCTCACACTAAACCATATCACCCAAGGCTCTGTCCCACCTGGCCTTGAACACCACCAGCGATGGAGCATTCACAACTTCCCTGGACAACCCATTCCCGTGCTCACCACCCTTACACTAAAGAATTACTTCCTCATATCCAATCTAAACTTCCCCTGTTTAAGTTTGATCCTGTTACTCCTTGTCCTCTCACTACACTCCCTAAAGAAGAGCCCCTCCCCAGCGTTCCTATAGGCTCCCTTCTGATACTGAAAAGCTGATATGTGGTCTCCACGCAGCCTTCTCTTGTCCAGGCTGAGCAGCCCCAACTTTCTCATCCTATCTTCATATGGGAGGGGCTCCAGTTCCCTGATCACCCTCGTGGCCCTCCTCTGCACTTGTTCCAACAGTTGCATATCCTTTTTATGTTGAGGACACCAGAACTGCACGCCAAGAGAGGTCTCACGAGAGCAGAGTAGAGGGGCAGGATCACCTCCCTCGCCCTGCTGGTCACACTCCTTTTGATGCAGCTCAGGATACGGTTGGCTTTCTGGGCTGCAGGAGCACACTGCCGGCTCATGTTTATTTTTTCATCAACCACCACCCCCAAGTCCTTCTCTGCGGGGCTGCTCTGAATCTCCGCATGGAGACCTCATAGCCACCTTCCAGTATCTGAAGGGGGGAGCTATAGGGATGCTGGGGAGGGAGTCTTCACTAGGGACTGTAGAGAGAGGACAAGGGGTAATGGGTGCAAACTTGAATAGGGGAGGTTTAAATTGGATATAAGGAAGAAGTTCTTTACTGTAAGGGTGGTGAGCATGGGAATGGGTTGGCCACGGAAGTTGTGAATGCTCCATCGCTGGTGGTGTTCAAGGCAAGGTTGGAAAGAGCCTTGGGTTTTATGGTTTAGTGTGAGGCGTTCCTGCCCATGGCAGGGGGTGTTGGAACTAGATGATCTTAAGGACCTTTCCAACCCTAACTATTCTATGATTCTCTTCTATGTCATAGCTGAACTGGTGTCTCTTTATACAAACCCTCTATTAGCAGAAGACTGTTGTGTTGACATTGAAACTACTGTCATGGCACACGCATAATGTGTACACCATGGACACATGTAATTCTGCCCTGTGCCCTTCCATCCCGATAGGGACAAGACCGCAGTGAGTGGTATTTCCCCTGCACTCCCTGGTTCCAGAGGCCAGCATGGCAAGGGTGAGCCCTCAGACCACTGCAACAGTTACATACATGTTTGATAGCTAGGGTCCCGGGTGGAAGGTATCCCCTTTACTGCAAATCCCCAAGAGTGTAGATAGTGCCTATAAATTCTTTCTCCTTCTGTTTATTATGTGGAAGCTCACTGCTGACGATACCAAAAGTCACTTTTGTCACTTTCAGTTTGAAGCTGCAGTGGAAGCCCATACAAGTTACCTGGAGAAAGTAAAAACAGCAGAAGGGAGAGAATGCTGTGAACTAGCATCCAAATGTTGTAATACTTTACTCCTTGTGGTAGAGATGACTGTGGTCAGAAGGTGGTTGATGCTGCCATCAGGTGATGGAGCAGCAGTTTGGAGCCCTTTGGAGCCCAGAAAGTTAAGACTTTACTGAAAATGTTAGATTTGTATAATATTTGAAAAGGAAGGGAATGCTCTGACTTACGGAGCAAAAGCAAAAAAGGTTATAGAGTTCTTCCTATTAAGAAATTCTCATTTCTTATCTGCAGCATAATACCTCTGTTAGAACTAGAATGGTAAGAGAAAAGACGAATAAGGACAAATAAAGTTAAAATAGTCTGAGTTATCATATAGATTCTGAACTTTAGTGACTCCGCTGATGAGAAAGATGACCCACAACATGATTTCATTCTTCCACATGCTGCCGGGGCAAGCACCTGAACTCAGAAGCAAAGATCTTTGATCTACTTGTATGTAATACAAAAAGATGGATTTAGGAATTTGAACCCAGCAGACCTGCATGGGTTTTTACTGGCTTTTGAAGGATGTTTAAGTTACTGAAGTATATTCACAGCCCCTGCCAGCTTAAGCTGAAGGTCTGTGTAGCCTGTTATCCTCTCTTCAACACTGGCAAAGAAGTGTAAAAACAGGGAAGCGATGTAGTGATGTTTACTTAAAATCCTGGATTATATTCTGACAATTTATGTTTTGGGCGCTTGTGAGCCAAGGATTGTGTCTCTACTCTGAGGACCTCAATGGATTTTCCTTCCTTTAATTTGCAGGATACCTTTTTGAAGTTCTGCTAGTTTTTGACAGCCAGAACAGCCTGTGGTATAGAGTTTTGCAGATTCCTTAATCAGAGTATAAAAAGTATTTCCTGCGCTTTAAATCTGTAGTTGAAAAATGTACTTTTATTGTGTAGTGTCTTATTCCTTAAAAAGACGGAGAATATCTCTGTTGGCAGTTTTAAAATTGCTAGCATGTAACCTGTTGGTTAGGTTTTTTCCATGTGGAAAAGCTTGTCTATTCAGTTATTCCTCATACAAAATCTATTCCATGCCTTTGATCAGACTTGTTGCTTGCTTCTTATTCTTTCAAAATCCATGGTTCATTTTTTCAGAGAGCTGGTTTGGAATTGCAAACAGCATTCAAGGTGCAGGTGCACTGCAGATTGCTATGAGGAATCATAATGTTTTCTGTGTTCTCTGTTCCTTTCCTAATAACTGAGAGCACTCAATTTCCTTTTATGACCTTTACAGAGCACTGTGCTCAAGTTCTCATGGACTTACGTATTCTAACCTCATACCTCAGTCAGCTCAGAACCTACCATTTTGTATGTAAATTTGGGATTACATTTTTTCATGTGCATGATATCATATTTATCTTCAGTGAATTTCATCTGCTATTTCTTCCAACAGTCATTCAATATTGCAGGTCTATGATGCTCCTCTTAATCAGCATTATCCTACCAGCTGATATGCTAGTGTTATCAGCAGACTGTGTTACTCACTTCAGTATTCATACCCTTTTCAGGTATGTTCAACTGTTGCACAGTGTGTGGTAACCTTCCACCATGTACTTCCCACCTCCTAGTTCTTATTTTCCAAGCAGTTCTTTACCTAGTTGAAGCCACAGTTCTGTGCAATTCTTATTCTGTGAGGTTGGGAGTAAAACCATTGTTGTGATGTTTTCCCACTTTGTGTGGTTACTTTTATTAAGGGGAAGTCTTTTAGTTTCATTCTTTACCCAGGTACCATATAGTTCACCTTAAATCTTCTATTAATCACAATTTAAGTGTTCCCTTTACTTCACCCAATCCCCTGCTTCCAGTCAGTGCCTTTGCCTTCTAAGAAATGTGCAGGTAAAATATGGATCCCAGCACTATGGAAGGGTCCTGCCTTATATGGGTGTTTTGCAATAGTTGTGAGTAACTGTGGTCTGCTTTTCTGGCATCTGTCTTATCATGACATAAAATACTTGCCTTTTTTGATAAAGGTCACTACAAAATTAAAAAATCAAGGTAAGAAGGACATGAGCTATCAAACTAGGGGCGTGTTTGAGGTACATATTAGATGTCTACCTTTAATTTTCTTTCTCTTTCTTTCTTTTTTTTTTTCCTTCATGGAATCCTGGAATTTATTGTTGCTTTTAACTGACATATTAGAGACCTTCAGATAACATCATTATTCAATGTAGTAAACAACTTTCTTGTGGCAGTTTCCAGTACAGATTCACAGAATTGGACTGCTTACTGGAAAATTGGATGAACATGAGCAGCAACGAGCATGTAGTGATAACAGTCCCACTGTAAGTCTCTGTGTTTACATTTTAGTATGCAGCAGAGGTTAGTTCTACTCTATGAATTATATTGAAATGTTCATTGTTGGAATTGAGCCTGCAGGGTGAGTAAGTGAGGGCTGCATACAAAACTTTTACCTATGCACTAAAACATAACTTTTTCTTATCACCAGTGGCAACTGTTACCAAACCTGGAATTCATGGTCTGTTTGCCCTTGGAAGAACTGTGTATTAAAGAAGGAGATGGAGGAGGGAATCAATGACCAAGGCTTCTTTTGTAGCAGGGTATTCTGAAGAGGTGACAGTAGCAGATAATGCCAGATTCTTGTGAACTGTGGTGAAGGACTTGGCAGGTGTTTTTAAACTACGTAGTTTACAGCTCAGTGAAATGTGGAAGCTGTTATTGTTCATAGCTTTCAATTTTAGAAGAAATGAAGGCAGTGATGGAAAAGTCACATTGCAGTTTATCACATGAACTGCTAAGCTGCCCAGGTAGAAATGGATTGCTTTAACTTCCCTCACTGGAATAGACTGGTGGGTTGGGGGTGGGAGCAAGGCTATGTAACAGGGACAGAACTGTAAAACAGAAGCATTTTTAAAAATTAAGCATATACTGTTTCAAAGAAAATGGAAGGACCACTGTGTGGAAACACACACATGAGACCGGTGCTTCAGGAGCTGAGGACCAGCAGCTGGAGTGGCTGGAGAATTGCCTGCCCCAGCCTCTGTGTCTCTGAAATGAGCTGGGTTGAACACTATGAACTGGGCTTCAGAGTCGAGTTACTTGAAACAAAGGACAATTGTATTTCTCCTTTCCCGAGGTCTGTAAACTAACAAATGTACAGCAATGATGGAAGCAGCATCAGATTCAGGCAGTGACTGTGAAGTATCAGGTGATTACTGTTTGAAAAGAACATTTCATTTCAGGGTCACTGAGTGTTGGAAATAAATATCTATTTATCTATTTGCTTGCCTTGTCCTATGTACTTTGGCAGTATCAACTCACATGCAAATCATTGGCTTCTCTAAAGACAGATTTTTCTGAGCAGGGAGCTGATCCTGCAAGTTTATTTTCAGATAAACTTCAAGTGGTGCGTATTAAGTAAAGAGATATCTTGTGGAGGCTGACTTATTTTTGGTTTTGTTTTTTTGTTTTAGCTTGTTTGTTTGATTTTTGGTAACGGCATTTTTTCATGCACCAGGTTCAAGGGAGAAAGCAATTGTCAGAGAAAATACATCCCTTTACAATGAATACTTAATATAGATCTGTATCTATTGTGCTAAGAAGTAGCACTAAGAATTTCTACACTATCTTTACTTCTCAGAGTTACAGAACAGTTTTTCAGGCCATTTACAGCTGGAACTCTGAAACTTATCAGGGGAGTTTTCTTGCCTAGTCATGATGTTTACGGAATATTTAGTAGTTTGTTGTACCTTATGATTTCTTTGCTCTGAATTACTCTAATTGTAAATATTTTCATAAGCAAGTACCCTGCCCTGTGCTTAACTCTTTATTTTTTTTAAGACTTAATGACTTATAATTAGGAATTACATTGAAATTCTGGATGCTTGCTGGCACAAGATGTTGATTTGAATTGCACTAGTATCAGATAAATTTCCTTTGAAATATCAAGATTTCAAAAAGATGCTAATAAAATGAGAATTGAAAACCTGGAAAAGTCAGTGCTGGGAAAGTGAGAAACAGATGGAGGACAGCTGAATAAACTGGAAGCTTCATTATTGCCCACTTCTATTGTTTTAATAGAGGTCTTAAACTATTTAGAGCTTTCTCTTAATGCTCCACTTCCTGGAATCCTGTGATTATCAGAAAAGTAGACTTTCATTAAAAGCATTTCAGTACCTTATTGATTGAAAAATGAAATAAATCGTAGAATCATAGTATTGTGTGGGGTTAGGAGGAACCTTAAATATCACCTAGTTCCAAATTTCCTGCCTCAGGCAGGTACACCTTCCACTAGGCCAGGTTGCTCAAAGCCCTGCACGATTTGCCCTTAGGGAAGCCATGTCAGCTGTCATCAATCATCTCCTTATTTTCATGTGTTTCAGCATAGTTTCCTGCTCCATGGTCTTTCCAGGCACTGAGGTGAGACTGACTGGCCTGTAATTCCCTGAGTCTTCCTATTTTTCTTTTAAAAATTAAGGTTATGTTTCCCCTTTTCCAGTCAGCAGGAACTTCACCAGACAGCCACAACTTCTCAAATATGATGGATATTGGCCATTTCATCCACTGGATTGCCTCAATACCTGCAGATGCATCTCTTCAGGTCCCATGGACTTGTACACCTTCAGGTTCCTTAGATTGACTCAAAGTTGACCTTCTACCACAGATAGTTGTTTGATTTGCCAGTCTCTGTCTTTGCCTTGTGTGACTTGGGCAATGTACTGGGAGCTGGTGAAAAACAAGACAAAAAAAGTCATACCTTGGCCTGCTGCTGGATAAGCAGGTCTCCCATTTCCTTTCAGAGAGGGCCCACATTTTCCCCTTTTAACTCCAATGTACCTACAGAAGCTTTCCTTATTGCTCTTGATGTCTCTGGCCAGCTTTAATTCTGACAAGGCTTTAGGTTTTCTAATGTATTCCCTGGCTGCTCAGACATCTTACTTCCACTCTGGTTTCCTTTATGTGCTGGAGTTTATCCAGAAGCATTTTGTTCTTACACACAGGCCCTCCGGTTTTGCTACTCAACTTCCTCTTTGTCACCATGTATTGCTCCTGAGCTTGGAAGAAGGTGATCATTGAATGTTAACTAGCTTTCTTGGTCCCCTCTTCCCTTCAGAGTTTTATCCCATGGTTCTCTACTAAGCAGATCCCTTCAGAGGCCAAAGTCTCATCTCCTCAAGTCCAGCGTAGTGAGCTTGCTGCGCACCCTCCTGGTCATCCCAAGGATCCTGCACACCACCATTTCATGGTCACTGTAGCTAAGGCTGTGCTTGAGCTTCACATTCCCCACCGGTCCCTCCCTGTTGGTGAGAACAAGGTCAAATAATAGGAAAAAATATTTTAATATTCACAGCTAAATATGGAGAAGCTATGAACCAAATAATGTACTGCTTCTCAAAATATGACTTGAAAGGTATCAGTGCTTACTTTTATTTCAGACTTGTTTTGACTGAAATTTTTTGCTTAAAATATTAGTTTTCTTTAAGATACTCTAATTGAAAGCTTACTTTAGCATTAGCACTATAAATAGCTGAATATTCAGGAAAAGTCTATGAAACACATGTGTACAGGTGGAAAGCATAAGAAAATAAGGACTTATATTATCACTGAATGTGTCCAAAGCACATGCACAGGATGTGAGGAATTTAATTATCAGCTCTGCATTAGCTTATTACAGGAAGGATGTTGATGCTATATCTCCAAAGTCCTCTGTTTTGTGCTTTTCCATGTTTGGAAACCATGTCTGGTCCTAAGCAAGGGAAAGAGGTCTTCATAAACTCCTTTAATTTCTAATGAAAATGGTTATTTAAAGAAGGAGCAAAATTAATCATTCCCTGGAGCAACTGCAACTCTCTCGTGACAAGAGGGACATTAGTTTCTGTTAGTGCGAACTCCACAGCTGCACAGTCCTGATTATCTGAGTGCTGATGAGGTCCATTAGGATGAAGGTGTTTTTATACGGCAGTTATCTGAGCTGCACTTCTGACTGACAATGAAAATGATGCAAGACTTAATCTTTTTGTTTTCTGTATTAAGTTCTACTGTCCTTTTCATAGTTCCTCAAGTAGCTCATCAGGAGAACTGGCTACCCTGGATCTGGAGAAGGCTCAGGTTCTTAATGATTTCTTTGCCTTGGTCTGCACTGGCAAATGCTCTCACCACACCACCTAAGTCTTGGAAGGCAGAAGCAGGGACTGTGAGAATGAAGACACTGGGCCTACTGTAGGAGCGGATCTGGTTTGAGACCATCTTAAGAACCTGAATGTACACAAGTGCATGGGACCTGATGAAACCCATCCACGGGTCCTGAAGGAGCTGCAAATGAAGTTGCTAAGCCACTGTCCATCATATTTGAAAAACCATGGCAGTCAGGTGAAGTTCCCAATGGCTGGAAAAAGGGAAATTACAGAGCAGTCAGCCTCACTTCTGTGCCTGGCAAAATCTTGGAGCAGATTCTCCTGGAAGGCATGCTAAGGCACATGAAAAAC
>JANRGW010016235.1:0-34326 GCA_024733675.1 Psilopsiagon aymara | reverse complement strand
GATTGCATCTGTATCACTATAGTAACTAATGAATGATTATTTAATTTACCAATCTCTGGATGCAGCAGTTTAGTGTTTAAAATATTCCAGCACTGTCTGTCATACACGTATGCACACATACAGGCTGGAACGTAGGTAATGCTATAGGTGTTTCATATTCTTATTTCAAGCTAAATCTTGTTTACCTGTCTCTGAAAATGGGATGTGAGAGCTTTATCTACTGTGACAATTGCCACAAGCTAAACAGTATGTGCAGATAAACATAGTTGTGTTATTTCATTTTTGCTATCAGTACGTGTCAGTTGTCAGCACGCACACCTGAAATGAAGGCAGCACTCTTCACATCCCAAAGGATTTCTGCCCAGTTCCCAGATCTTAAGAGCTATTGCATGTTCACAGAAAGTTCTCAGAAGAAAAATGGTATTTCATATTCGTAAGAGCCAATCAAAAACTTATTTTGGAGGAGTGAAAGGTGAAGAAAGACTGTCACTGGCTTTCCAAAGGGATGGTGGGTCTTCAGCCATCTGAAGTCTTTCAGAAAAGGAGAAGCAATTGCTGAAGGAATGCTAGGGCAGCTACATGTTCTTCCTTGTAGGTGGGGACTGATTGAAAAATGTAGATCAGCATCTCCTTTCATCAAGTTTTCTCCTAGCACTCTACCTATTTCAGTGCTTTGATGAGCTGGAGATTTTCAGGAGGTTCCTAGACACCCAGGTCAATTTTTATTGGAGGGGTCTCGGTTTTATTCTATCCTAACAAGTTGTGTAGCTGACTTTTAATCTGCAAAGAGAACACTTTCTCAATAGAATGTACTCTTGCTACAGGTAACGCAGGTAGTTTTAAGGGTTGGAAGGGACCTTAAAGCTCATCCAGTTCCAACCCTTCTGCCATGAGCAGGGACACCTTCCACTAGACCACATTGCTTAAAGCCCTGTTCAGCCTGGCCCTGAACACTTTGAAGGATGGGGCAGCCACAACTTCTCTGTTCCAGTGTCTCACTGCATGTTTCCCTTGTGGTGCTGGTGGGTCCTGAGCCTTGACCATTTCAGAGGCACCTGGCTCGTGGCCTGCAGAGGAGGGTTGGCCTGGGCTTGAGGAGGAATTCCTCAATTCTAGGAAGAACTGTGAGAAGGTTACTGCTACACAGACCTCCAACTCTAGTCGTGGGAAAATACAGCAAATCAGATTGCAGGTACCTTGTTGCTGACAGGCTGCAGAAGGTAGCCTGCTTCTTTTGCCTATCCTTTGAGCCATCCTGGGAGGCACAAAGGTAAAAATTCCGAGCTGCAGGCAGTGCTCCTGCCTCACTGAGCTGGGATGTGCACATATGTGCGTATGCAGACTGTGTTTGTAATGGCAAAACTCAGAAATAGCTGGGTATGCTCCACTTAGCCCAAACCCTGGCCTCAAGACCAGCTTTTCACATGGTGGCTATGCTTCATTGTGGTTTCATATGTGAAACAGCAGGACCAAGGGCTCCTAAATCATGGCCTATTGTTGATATATAAGTGTGCAGTGATCCAGGTATGTGGTTTTATTGCTGGTTACATGAAACAGTAACTGGTTGTATGGTGACCCTCAGTTAACCTGTGGTAAACTAAAAGCAGGGGCACTAGACTAGAATGAGCTGTTATATCCCAAGGTTGATTTAAAGCTAAAATGGGACCTAGATCTGTGAAATTGTGTGGCCTCCCTGCAACAAATGTTTCAGTTCATTGCGTATCAGAAGCAGTATGCTTTAAGAAAGGGTCTTGTTCCTGAATTCTGCTTTCCCCCGAGCATGAAGCAGTAGAGCCCTAGTAAAGAGATGGGCAAAGTATGAAGCTGCAACTGCTCAGCTTCTGCATCTTTCTCCCTCTAAATCTGTGCTAAACCTGTATCTTTGCTCCTGAGCTCCAAGGAACCTCATTTAATCTGGACTTGCTTTTGAAGCCCTTACAGGTCAGGATGTGCCCATTATGTGCTGCACTGCTGGTCACTCGGAAGCTACTGAGTGTCCCAAAAGAAAATTACTGCCGTCTTAGAGGGATGAGTCACCTCTGACAGCTGGGTGAGAGATGATTTTCTACTTGTACACAACCTTGAGGTTTAAAAAACCCAAACGCTTTTCTGTTCCGTATAGAGCTGAAACCAAGTTCCTTCTATTTGCAGGAGAAAAAATGCAGAAAGATCCTTGCTAAGCATAGCCAACAGTTCATTAATCAACTCACATCAGGGGAAAAAAGATTCAACACTGCTGACCTCTCTCATTTCAGAAAAGTGCTCTGACCACAGAAATACCAGAGATCTCCTCTGCAGCCCGCTATTTTTTTATGCGAAATGGAGTGGTGCCAACCTGTGACAGTGAAAGGCTGATTTTGGTAGGGAGTTAATAGCTTGGTGATTTATAGTACCTGCCTAGTACACAGGGGTCCTAAGATCAGGTTTGTGAGGGCCCAGGGCTTTAGGCTATTGTCAATTCTAAGCCTCACTCAGGTTTTGACCATAAATCACACCCTAGACTTGAAAAATCTTTCCTGACAGAAGTTCTGGCAATGCTGCTATGTTTCCCTGCAAAACACGTTTCGGTTGTTTGCTACTTGCTGTTTTAAAAAAAAAAAAAACAGCACATTTCATTGAAGGGCTTCATGAACTATCTCTGAAGCATTTGGCAGCACTGGGTCTTTCAAAGCGCTCAGAAAAATTAAATTAGGTTTACTGCATTTTGGATTGCAAAGGCTTTGATGGGTTTCCAGAGACTTTTTTTTTTCAGAGTGGTCCATTTTGTATGGCTTGCTAGTGTCTGATACGCATCCTTGATACTGTAGCTCTTCAGAGGACTTTGGGACACAAGACCCTGGTGCAGTGTGTAGTAAAGAGGATTTCCAAAGCGTGAAAATTTTACACTTTCGTGTGGATGAAAAATGAGAGGAAATAGCTGTTTTCTCACATTTTTAGTAGAGCAAAGTAAGCAAAATCTTTCAGAGTACTTGATGCCACAGAAGGGTTTGGGGCTGGCTGATGATGAGGCATAATTTTGGTGGCTTTAGTGGGATACACATGAACAGATTAAGTTGCATGAACTGTAAAAGCCGAGAGGCCGTTCTAATGTCTGTGGTGGCCCCCAGCATAGCACAGGCCTGGTATTCTCCTGCTGACCTGGTTGGGAAAGGAGGTGGCTTGTTTTGCTTCTTTCAAATGGATACCATCTGAAAAGTGCAGCTCATCTTGCTCCTAAGCAAGCTGCCCTGCTTGTTTTCTCACCTCAGCCTCACCCAAGGACTCTCCCCTGCCTTCAGCAGAGGTCTGCTCAGAGGGCTCCTGTGTGGGATTTCTCAGCTCTTAAAGAAATGAGAAAGGTTGATGAATTTTTAATAAATCTTTCCCTTTGGCTGTTTGTCAGACAGAGGAGATAAATAACACCTGCAGTCCCATCCCAAGTGCTTTTGCACAAGACAATTCCTATCTCAGCTACTAACAGAGAAAGTGCATTTTTTATTTTGCCCAAGATGCTCATTTAAC
The DNA here is from genome assembly GCA_024733675.1 of Psilopsiagon aymara. Classification (NCBI taxonomy): domain Eukaryota; kingdom Metazoa; phylum Chordata; class Aves; order Psittaciformes; family Psittacidae; genus Psilopsiagon; species Psilopsiagon aymara. The sequence continues at coordinate 30,825 of JANRGW010016235.1, read as the reverse complement.
TCATTCTTGGCTGCCGGCTGCAGCCCATCGTCTGGGATTTGTGTTCCTGCTTTCAGCAGATGGATGCAGAGCTGACAGAGGGCTGTAAGACAACACTTGAGCTTTACTTTTATGAAAAAAAAGCCTAGTAAGAAGAAGACAAAAGCATAAAGAGAATTTAATCTGTTTGTCTGCTCGTGGGTACTGTACCAATGGGAAGAAAATCAATTTAGGTAGAATAGTGAGGATGCTGTAGGCAGACTGAATCAAGGAGCAAGAAAGCATGGTCTTGGCAGTAATGCTGTAAGAACTGACCAGAATGATATTGCAAAAGAACTCTCTTCTCTTTGCATATAGTGGATTCAAGGAGAGAACATTTCCTTCTACCCACACTGAGACCATCTCCGTACTGAACAGGAGCAGTGCGGTGCAGAGATGGCACGGTGCCTCAGCCCTGCATATGGAAAACCTGCACTTGGCTTGTGTTAGCCAGGCATCTCAGTGTGGATGCTGTATTGCCCTGTACTGCTGTGCTTTTGCTGGCTCTGGAGCTGGCTCAGGCATCTCTGCTCTGCGCCTCCATGCTACTGGAAGCATTTCCTTGGAGTTGAAATAAAATCCTTGGGAGACTACAGCTTGCATCGCTCAGGGTGATTGCCCGTGTGTGTGCATGAGTGTATGACTCTTAGTGTGTAATGAATCTGTTTTGCGCCTTGAGATCAGGCCTGAGGTGTCATTCCTGTGCCATTGGTTTCTCTCTGGCTTTGAGAAAGAGTGATCTCACTAGCTTACAGATTTTATTTTGGATGTACTTAAAATAAACCTTTTGCTTAACTATCTTTACTTAAAACTCCAGTGCTCCTAGCTAGAGTAAGCATTTTTCGTTAGTTTTCTACTTAGAAAGCACTAATAAAACACGAACAAGGACATAAGGGTTCTTTTATTCTCCAAGTACCAGCTGGAAGAGCTAGGCTTTGTTTGTGTGCTTCTGAAGTAGCCAGGGACACAAGAGAGATGAGTACACTTTAATGTTCCTTTCAAGTGTCACCTTGGGGTGACATCTTACTTATAAAACTGCTTGGGGTTCTCTCAAGCTAAGACTGCTCCAAGGCAACACTTTTGATCAGGCGTGACAGTGAAGTACATCCACTGAGGCATGACATTGTATGTGTCCTGCACAATAAATAGCAGTTGGATACAGGGATGATCTGCAGCAAATCACTGGGGGCTACCACACAGCACTGCTGGCTGTCCCGTGGGCATCGCATGGCAGCCAGGACGTGCTAGTGGCCCCCCCAGGTGATGGCTGCCAAATAGGGTGCAAGTTTCAAAGGCAAAAAGAGCAGTGTTCTGAAATGCTGGTTACGTTTTGTCTGTCTGTTGGACTTTCATTTATTTCTTAACACTTCAGCAAGAAACAGCTTTGCTTTGCTTTTCCCCGCCCATCGCTGGCAGTCTATTATTGCCTGGTGTGAACATTTTCAGTACTCTTCTTTTTCTCTTGCCAAGTACAGTAAGAGGAGGAGAGGAAACAGGCTTATGCTGGTGTCAGTCTCCCTGTGCTTCTGCTTCTTTGCAGAATGGGAAAATGGTTTTTCTTTTCTTGTTTTTGGCCATTTTTTGCCACATCGTATTGAATTGCCACTCTATGCTGAGAAAAAAACAGGCTCATCGTAGCTTGCCCTCTTGCCACCAAGTGTGTTGTAATAGTGCTGTGTAAAAGCCTGAAACCATTTCGAAGTTGGTGAGAAAAGGAATGTACTGTCAAGCCAGGATGGTGTGTACTAAGCACAAATAAGGGTTGATGGACTGTTTAAACAGCATATTTAAACATGAGTGTCTGCACATCAAGAAACATGCTTTTATTGTGAGGGTGACTGAGCCTGGCACAGATTGTCCTGGGAGGTTGTGGAGTCTCTGTCCTTGAAAATACTCAGAAGCTGTTTGGATGTGTTCCTGGGCAACCAGCTTGAGGTGGCCCTCCTTGAGCAGGGGGGTGGACAAGGTGACCTCCAGGGGCCCTTCCCACCTTAACTCTCCTATGATCTTACAATTATAGATATTAGGCTGTTATAGACATAATTCTGTCAGGTCATAAGGGAGATAAGGTTTGCACATAGGGTAGTAGTAATTTTTAATAGACCACTAATGTTTACAGAAAGAAAATGGATGGACCATTAGACACATACTTTCTTCATCTTCTCTGTGCCCAGAATCTTGGGTATTGATAAAAGGCACTGACTTTATCCACAAAAAAAATTTTGGTTTAATATAAACACATGAACACAGTGCAGATCTTGATAGTCCTCAGAATTAAGGAGAAAGGAAAATATTCCCATATAACTTAGGAATGTGAGCCAAGAGCAGCACATGTGCACCCAGAGCAGAGTGACCTCTCCCTGATACCAATAGCTGCTTTTTCCAAAGAGAAGCCCTCAATGTTCAAATGTGGAAATAGAAAGTCTTCAGGAAACAGAGAAAAAAGGGATGCTCACTTCCAGTTTGACTCAGTTTATCAGGCAACTGCTTCTAGTTATCAGAATTTATTATATTGAGAGGTATATGGTGTGAAGGAGCAGGGAATTTTTTAGCAGAATTGTTGGATTAGGCCTTTTGAATCTGCTAAGTCAATCTCCATGATATAGATGCAACCAGAAGGATACTCCACTGAACAATATGAGTTACAGGCAGTGGGAACTTGCAGGATCTAAGGGAGTGAGATGCTCAGTCATCAACTCTGCAAAATACCTGTAAACCAGGGGCTATACTCTAACTTCCAGATCAGTGCTGCTGGAAATTGCCTACCCTAGAGTCAGTTATTGGAGTCCCTGCTTCCTCAGCCTTGCCATTTAGTCCCATACCTCCCCAATTTATTTCTGACACATTTCCACAATGTTTAATTAGTGTCTCCACTCAGATATGACCTGTTCACCAGAAACTAATGCCTCCTCCAGGTAAAGCTGTGACTTGATGCCGAAAAAGACTGACTTGAGGAAAACGTACGCAGACGTAAGACAGGGAAAAACAAAGAAAAAGGTAGAGACGCCATTTCATGGTTTGCAGATTGACTTTTTAATGACATTTTCATTAACAGTTCTTGATGCTAAATGCCATGGGTTTCTCCCTTTAGAGCTGACTGCATGAATAATGAGTGACTCCACTGGGAAGTGATTTACATAAAACATGCTTCTCTTGTTACAGAGAGAAGCTCTGTGCTGGGCCAGAAAGAGAAGATGCGCCCTGCAAATGAAGGGCGGTTTCTTATGTTGGGCCGTAAGCACCCATGAAAAATCACTCTCCTCCACCACCACCATGGCCTGAAATCTTTCCCAGCTCAGAGTCAATATGGCATCGAAGTGAATGCTTTAACACAGATCTGACACAGAGTATCATGGTGGAAAGGCTGGGATCAGCTGGTGCAGATCAACACTGCAGAGAGGCTGTATACAGGAGTAAACTCTGTTTAGCCTTAAGTGAAGGGCCTTTCCTGCTTGTTTTGTATCACTTCCGCAGTGCAAAGTGGCTGGGGCCTACGATCACAGCTTTCTGCATTTCTCCTGCCTTAACTGTCATAGAAATAGGTTCATTTTTTGTGGTATGTCAAGTTTCAGACAGACACCAAAGTGAAAACATGACAACTAGAAAACAGAAAATGAAGTATCACCTTTTTTTTCAACTTCATGAGAAGTTATCTTTTTAATTTCTTCCTAAATATGACTGAGACTTTACATTATGACTTTTTCTCTGAGTTGGATACATGGCAGCATGGACCATTTATTGCTAAGTCGTGCACTGAGTGTTCTCTTGTTATAGAGGAAATGGTTTATGTTGACTCATAAATAAAGAGATATGCAGCTTCTTAGCTTCTTCCCACAATGTTCCAATAGATTAATAGGAAACATGCTGCTGAGACTGTGCTCTCAAAGTAGATTCCAATTAAAGTAGATACCAAGAGAGATCTCAGTTAATCTTTGTAAGAGTTACTGATCTAAGCTGAGTAATGCATGCTTTTCTAGAGGGAAACAGTGACCCCCAAAATGTCTCAGCTCTCTTATCTAAGCCACCTATTTTAAGATGAGCTTTGTTTTCTGAAGGTTCTTATCTCTCTACATTGACTGTGGAGAAAGATATGGGTGACTTAACTTCGATCTGAAGAATTTCAGAGGCTATCTTTGTAATTTAAGGTACTTTTTTAAAGGGATGACAGAACAGTTTGGAAATGGAAGCAAAGCTGCTATTAGTTTCATTCCATTTTATATTTTTCATATAACGTATGAAACCATGTATTTTCATATAACAGCCTCTTTTTAAGTAAAATGAAGATAAGACTTCCCATAAAAAGTCCTTGAAAAGGCAAAAATAGTAATTTCTTGCCTGTAGTGGACTTTTACACCATTGAAATTATGTTGTGGATACAGCTGAGAATTTTGATTTCTGAAAAGTAACATCTCAGATCACTGGGAAGTTACTTCAGGAAAATAAGGAATCATTTGTACAGAATTAAGTAAAACCTTTCTGTTTCTTGCATTCTCATGGAAATAGATTTGTTGTCCAGTTCATTAGAAATAAACATGTTGCTGGGACTTCAAATAGGAGGACTAGTCTGATGATGCCATTACAGATCAGAGAAGTAATCAAAGGCTTTAGAAGTTAAGTGCTTTTATTCCTGAGCCCTTGTTAATTTGACAGTTGGAAACTAAGGACTTTGTATGAAAACTTACATTGATACGTGGATTCATCTCACAGAAAGTGCCAATAAAAATTCAGTTGGTGGTTTTTAATGGATAGATTTATTTTCGGAGTGGTTAGGAGAGCAGTCTGATGTTCTTGGTCATGATGTCCTCTGTCAAACTATATGCAGACTGAAGTGATTTGTCCACATTGGTTTAGTTGTACTGTAGTACTGCACCCAAACTGTCCTTTCAGCAGAATAAATTATAAAAGCTGCAATTAAAATTGTTTCACATTTTACCGTCCTTTTCTTTACCTAATTTCTATATGTCAGCTAAAACCATCAAGATCTAGAAAGTGAAGTATCCCTGATTTTCCTGGGGGATTGTGCAGATCAGTGTTTCTGGGAAGTTGACTGAAATGTAACTGTAAGCTTCTGATCCTTTAAATAGCCTTGATGAAATGTTAACGGCTCTTCTGTATCATATCTGTAACAAAACAGGAAGATTAGAAGTGAGCTTTGGCTTAGCCGATTCATATTGTTGTCTTTTAAATTAGTTCTGCTATGGGCATGGTGCCTGTAGTTTGCTTAATCTGTTAAACCTTTTTTGGTAAATTAATGTTTTCAACAATGATGAATATAAATAATTTACGTCTATGGCTTTCATGTTGTATGTTCGCTGAGCTGGATTTTCAAAGGCATCAAGCCAGGATGTAATTCCTGGCTTTATTAGGTTATGAAACAGAATCTAGCCAGAAGATATGACATCCTTAAGCTGTAACATCAGCAGCAACAGACAGACCTTAATGCTGCTGGACCTAATGGAATTAGATTTCATGTATGTTTAATGAATGCAAATGCCACTTAATTTTTACAGCTTGAGTTGTAATACATTGCATGTGACACATCCGCTACTGGAAAAAATATTCAAATGTGTGATTCTTGCACCCAGTGTCCAATTTCAGCACTGTAAAATGTATCCTCTTAGGGAAGAGGGACTGGAGAAACATGCCAGCAATATTACTGCATAATTTAAAGCAGCCACAAAAGAGAAATGTTAAAATATGCACCAGGCAATTACAAGTGCTGTGTATGTTTTTATTCTCCTATGCTGCTGTTCAACAAGGAGTAGTAAAGAGATTTAGAGCAAGTGGCAACCATAGCAACAAGGAATTTTCGGTTCAACCTGGTGCTGTATAACTTCTGGCACATTTTTGGATACTCTGTCAAGTGTTGATTCTTCCGAAAGATATGTTCAGCACTTTCAGTTCTGCCTCTCAGGCACTGGTGCCACAGAGATACGGGAGAGCCAATTTCAGAACAAGCCCAAGCAGAAGGGATTACAGCTGGGTTACAGCAGAGCTGGTCACGGTACTAGTTTGGTAGTGGTCCCTTGGGTTTGTTAATTATCAGAAAATAAGTCACATTCTGCTCTCTGTGAGAGAGAAGGGGAATAGATGTGATGTGGAAGAAGGTTTCTCTCCCTTTCCAATCCCCTATTCTATTCATCTGTGGCTGTGAGAAGTCCCACGCAGAGCTTAGCTCCTCTGACCTGGTCACATCAACTACTCTGCTCTGCAGGGTACAGAAGGTCCCCTCAAGCACAGCGCCTCGGGATTGTGTCCTTAGGCTTTTGTTTGTGCTTCCTGGCAGGCCCACTTTGCTTGTAGGCAGCTGGTTGAATGTTGATCCTGAAAACAAGTCGGTGAATGGAGTATAAGGAGTATGGGTGGTATGCTGAACTCAATCATGCCTGCAAAGAGTCCAGGAAGTGTGCTAAGCTGAGGGAGGTCTGGGGGCTTTTCAAAGGCAGTCCAGTGTTTAGTCACTGTGCATTTTACAAAATACGGTGAGTATGCATAATACTCAAGATTATGCCAGGGAATAGTCACAAAGAAGTCTGCCTATTGATCACAGGTACTGAGGTATGTAAGTCTCTTACATTAGTAGTCTTGTTTTTCTAAACCTTTCCTAGTGTTCACCTTAGGAATACACTTTGCATGCCGCAGGTCTGCAGATCCTGTGTTGACAGCCACTACCTGATGAGGTCAGTAACTAAGAAACTCCCTCATTTTTGCAAGTAATTTACCAATTGCTTTTTTTCAGACAAGGTGGAGTTGGGATAGGTCCCAGAAACGATGCACTTGAAGTACACATCTGATCATTTCATCTAACACTCCTTTGAAGGTTACTTATCACAAGATGCTGTGATAGCACATAGATCTCCTCCACATCGTTACACTTTAATTTGGGATCCTGAGACTATAAAATTGTTTCATAAATTATCTGGAAATAGCTATGGTTGAGTCTGCATCCCAGAGGGGGAAACCTATTGCCTTTTGGCAAGACATATGAAGTTACCTATGATCAAGGCAGCACATTCTTAAATACTTTATCTCAATATGTGTAACCGCTGTATCAAATTACAAGAGTAGGAGTAGAAGAAAAGAATTGCCATTTAAGAATGTAGTTGTTTAGAAAGGAGTGAATTAAGCAAGGCAGAAATCTCAGATCTGCTGCTTTCATTTTTTTTCAGTAGCACCCTTTTTTGGACTGCCTGGGATAAAAAAAAAAAAAGCAGAAAGTGGGTAGTGTTATTTGAACAAATTTCCCAGCCACTATCGCATGTGGATAGCCTTTGTATTGTGCAGATTGTTTTCCTCCACACACATATTTTGTTTCTTGCATTAGAACATTTAAAGCATATCCAGCAGAGTTATACATCTGCATAAATATTTGATGACTCTAATTGTGCAGCCTACACCATACTTTGACCCTTGGGCATGTAGTGCAACTAAATGTGTATACCACCTGTATATAAAATACTAAGGTGCTCGGAGAATGTGTGAGATTGCCTGAAGCATCAAGTTAAAGCAACTCATGCTGTTTCAAAATCATAGGAAAAATATGTTCTTGTTTTATAATTAGAGTTACTGTTAAATGATTTCACATTATTTGTTTAATTAACATAAAAATCATAAAGTTCTCATTGTGAATTCCATTATAAACAAATGTCCTTCAAGGAATCTTTCTCATGTGAAAGAATCTTATCTCTAGAAATCTAATAAGAAAGGTGTTTGGAGATGATGGTCATTTTTATTCTTAGCAAAATTTTTAATTATGGATTTAATTTATCTTGAAAAGAGGTGAACAATAATTATAACTCCTAGAAAAGCACACTGCAGAATTTCTGTCTTTTTTTTTTCTGCTGAATACAATTTTTCCTCTAAAAAAACTCTCATTATTTTTATTTTGGAAAAGATGCCCCTGAATTTGTTCTTGACTCATTGATAACTTGAAATACTGATGTTGAGAAAGAAAAATACAATTTTTTCACTTCTTGTCCACATCCATCTTAAATGCTGAAAGCCTGCAGTCATTCTTGTGGGTGGGCATAAGACCAGGATTTCTATTCTGTGGAAAAATCTGGTACATCTAATTTTCTTCACCATGACTTGGGATAAAATGTTGAAACAGGCTGGGGAAGTCCCAGGCTTTCCAATTTCACATTTACTCATAATTTTTGTTCAACTGAAATGAAATGCTTTTTTGATTTCTTTATTTCTTTTATTTTCTGTATTTTTTATTTTTATTTTTAATGTGTCCAGAAGACTGAGAATCTGCTTCCAGTTCCTCTGCTTTTCATTTTCCTCTCCAGATTAAGTGCCTTTATTAGACTGAATCTGTTTGGCCACACCAGAGTCATGCACTGCCTGTCTAGGCACAACATTTCAGCCGAAGGGGTAGCATGAGAAACAGTCCTCTTGGAAAGCTTTGTGTTGTGCTGAAGTTTTGTGTGTAGCACTTCAGCAATTTGGGTGGATGCAGCTTAGTGCTGAACTTACACACTGCAAATTCATCTGAGATGTTTCTCTTCAGGCTGACATGATTCAAAGACTTTCCCTTTCTGTGTTCTAATGAAAAAGTGAAAAATTACCTTTCCACAGAAGTTTTGACTTTACCAAGAGCTGCATTTCCAGTTATATAGACAAAGATATTTTTCCCGGACAGCATAAATCAAAGTTGTTTTCCTGATTGCAAGCATTGAAGCCTTGCCTACTGGAAAGAGAAAGCAGAGCATGTCCTCCAGTACTTCAGTGTAACAGCTCACCCTCAGCTGTCCTTCTTAGGCTGGTTGAGGGTAATGGGAAAGGACCTGTGTTAAAAAAATTGCTTTTCAAAAAGAAAACGTGTGTGAAGAGTGGAATGTGCTTCTTTAACATGTCTCAGATAATCTAGGCCAAGCCCTTGGCCTTCTGCTTGCATATCCTCCCCTTCCATCTGTCACAAGAGCCTGGGGCCATGAGCAAAATGAACATGGCAGGCACTCCTGATGGGATCCTTCTTGCTGAATCTGAAAGTCTCCAGTTTCTGCGTGCTGAGCCAATCACCCTGCATGTCCAGTATTGTTAAGGGAAGAATTAGGCCCTTTTATGGCTTTCTTTGTTTGCCCTTTCCAGGCACTCATATCGGCACATGAGCATCGTGCCATGCAAGTATCCATTCACTCCCCTGTCTGTCCAGAGACTCGAGGCAGCTATCTCAGGGGCAAAGGTCTGTGTTTTGTTAGATCAGTCAAGGAGCCTGTAAAGATATCTCCTAACTCCAGACATAAGGAAGCATGACAAGTATTTTAAAATTGGTAACAATCCGTCATTATAAATGCTTCACTGAAATAGCTTTGTTACTTGTTATGCGTTGTTACATTGACATTGTTACACTCTTAATGACATACTCTTAGCCTGAGAAATGTTAATAACTGTGAATATGTGAGATTCAGATCCAGGAACTATCAACTTATGAAAGTAAAATATTTGCCTTCAGCTTCAAGAGAGATTTGCTTTTTATGGTAAAACTAGCTGGATTTATGAGGCTACCGCTCAATATACTGGGGCACCCATAAGTAGTTTTGGCAAATGTCTGATTTCTAAATGGCCTGGCCTGTTTTACAGAGAGGCATCCAAGACCCATCAAAGCACATGCATCCATAAATCTGAGAAGGTATATTTATAATGAGCTATCTATCTGAGATTGTTATGATTTTTAATTTGCTTCTGAAGGTGAAGCCCTCAGTTGCAACTCAGAGCTAAATTGTATGGACTGAGGGATTTTCAGGTTTTTGAACACACAGAGTTTATTAGCAGCCAAGGAAATATTCTTCTGTCCCCAGCAGAAAATTGGCTTTAAAATGAAGCAGAGGAAGAGAGGGTTTGGATATGGGGTTTCTTGGGATAGTTGGCAGAGATTTTCTAAGCTAGGAAACTGCCTGCTTTTCTTCACTGGAAGAAACAAGATTTGGGAAGCAATTTGGCAATTTGCAAGCATCTATCATCATTGGAAATGCTGTAACAGTACTGTACTTAGCCTCCTACCTCCCTCTTCAGCAGGTAATGGCCTCCCAGAAGTCCTGTGTTGTATGTGGCTTGGATGTCCAGGAAGTCTGAAATAGTGCTAGATATGTCCAGTATACTTTACGTCTCACCACAACAGAAAAAATCCAAGACTCCTGCTTGAAAGGCAATATAGTGCATGTGGAATGCTCTTTTTTTAAGCATTTGTCATCCTGCATAATATCAGCATTTTTTTTTCCTGTATTAAAAAAGCGTAAATACAAATGGGATTTCAGTGAATTTTTATACATATGAATTCTTAATCATATATTCTGAGTGCAACAAATGTGTACTCTTTGCTTGAAAATGACACATATGGGTAAACGCTGGGTTTTCTAGGGTAGAAGAAGAGGGCAGACAAACCTCTGAAGTTAAAAAAACCAAACCCTTTCAAGACTTTTGTTCTTTAACACTGTATTTGGCTTCCTGTAAAGATTAGCTGTGAAGAGTGGAGATAATAAGTAGTGTGTCTCTAAAAGCATTCACTGGTGTATTAATGTATAATCTGCTAGGAGATACTTCCAATTCAGCACAACACTGCACCCTGAAGTGCACTTGGATGGTGCTTGCAGGTCTAGCTGCTCTGTTGCTTGCCAGATGGAGAGTATGAACCAGGGGAAGGCTGGAGTCACTCCTAGCTGCCTCCCAGCTCAGTTTGTGATTGGAGTCATCCAGGGTGCACTTAATGTCAGCTGCACAGACAACTTTTGTAAGAAATCAGAAATTTGAGTAACCTAAGTATTTTTAAGGAATTTAAATCATTACTTCCATTGTTGTTGGTATACACACATACATCCTTATTATAGCAAAGCATTCATGGGAACTACCACTGTAAAAAGAGGTATTGTAAGATAGATATTTGAGCAGGTTTTGAGCTGAACCTTGTTCTCGTGTTTGCTTAACCTGGTGCAATAGATAGCAGGAAGTGGCAAAAACTGACACCATGCAGTCATTGAGTCATTCAGGCTGGACAGGCCCTGAGGAGCTTATTTTCTCCTTGGACAGAGGGATCAGGGATGAGTCTTACTTTTTGCATGTTATGCACGTGTGTGGCTTTAGTGTCTGTGTGATTTGGATGCTGGTAGCACTTATTTGAAAGGAGGGTGCCTGACACTGAGGCTTGGGATCTTCCCTACCTAGAGCTCTCACTGTGTCTTCTTCTGAACCAGGAATATTCCTGCTCTTCCAGTCCCAGGATTTCCCTCAGGTGTGTTTCAGGTTGATGAATTTATGGTGGCTTAAATGCTGATGAATGACTGCCAACATGAAACAGATGCTTCTTGTGATATAATGCTAGAATTGGACCCTGCTTTTGAGAAGGGAATGACTGGATTGAGCGCTTTCATTACTTTTGCCCTCTTGAGAGATAAAGTGTCTGCTTGTCTTCTGGAAGACTGGGCAGGACGTGTGATTGCTTGTGACATATTATTCTGAATTTGCTCGTCACTGCAATCTCACATCACTTTGCAGAGTTTTAGGTACGTGTTGTTCTATGCTGAAAATCTATTTGATTTTGGGAGACTGCAATAGAGGTTTACCACTGTTCTGTACTTTATTAGATGATCATGCTGGCAGGTTGCCATAGCTGCAGGTGCTGAATAGTCAGAGCTCTTCCTTTTCCATCAGGACCTCAACTTCTCTTTTGAAAGAAACATTTTTTCTTCTGTCACGTACAGCAATAGTTTACATCATCGGTACTGAAGAGAATGTAGCAAGAACACAGGAAGTGACTCACCAGTGAGAAGCAAATATAAAGACGACTTAGAAAACTGTCATTTACACAGACTAATGGAGAGGCCTGATTTTATACTGTCTTACACCTGCATTATTTGCAGAACAGGTATAAAAGGTGTAAAGATGGCAGGCCTTTTATTCTGTGTTATTATCTTCATACAACCTCACTTTCTTCTAGTTCCGCGTTGCACTGGTTAAATGAATAGTTCAGGTTTCTGAAGCTGATTTTGTTCTATGGACAGTAAGTGACACAGCCGTAATCGTAACAGCCTTCTTAAAATTATCACTCTGTCACAGTTGCCTTAAGGAAAACATTTCAGATCAGTGACTAGTGAGGTTTTCTGTCACATTAACCAAAAAGTCATAGCCAATTTGAATTTGCACTAATGTAAATCAGATGTGATCAGCTTTACACCTCAGTCCCAAGCACAATGTCACTCTATGTTTCTCAAATTAACTGTTCTAATATGCTCACTTATGTTCTTCCTGCAGTAAAATAAATCCACATTTCTGTAGGAAATAGTTTTGTACATATAGCTACCACGCTTGTTATGTTAATTCATTGCATGGATAAAATCAACAGGTAGTCTTTTGCTGTTTGCTTTCCAGGACACAGGATGTATTTCTTACCAGCATGTTCAAGATGTGTTAAAGTAAGCATTCTTGGGCAGAGACAAGTCTATGTTCCAAACAAGTTCAAGAGGGTTTTTTTAATCCTTGACATAGTGTAGTTTATAAAAAAGAAGACATACTTTTTGCTAAAGTAGAAATGATGCAGAAAATAGCAATTCAGGCTCTCCAGTGTTTATAGAACAAACAGCGGTGGAAATACAGAGGTTTTATTCCCTTCTGCTGCATTTCAGGTTTTAGACAACTGACTTAGATGGAGCCATCTTTTGTTGAGATGGAGCCATCTTTTGTTGATATGAATGAAGGAAAGATCAGGATCAAGGTAGATTTCCCTTATAAAATAAACTTTACTACTTGTAGATTACAAAGCCAACAGGACCTTAATGTGGAAGGTGATAGCAAATTGTAGCCCAGCAGATATTATAAGGGGGCGGGGGGGGGCAGAATGTTGGGAAACAACAAAAAAAACCCCATCAAAACTCAAGTTCTTGTCACACTGAAATAAGGAATCCAAAATCCCCATGACCTGAAGAGGAAAATAATTCACAGTTACAAAAGAAATTTCAGTTTCAAAGAGTTTGTTTGTTTTGAATGAGTGGTCTCATTTCTTTTTAATTATGGAGATGGTATTGGTGTGTCTTACCTAAGCGTTGTGAGTCCTCCAGTGTATATCAGATGGGAAACTATTTGATATTATATTGCATCTGTTTGTTTTGGGTTTTTTTTAATCATAAATGTTAAACACTAACTTACTAAGAGTGAGTTTCAGACTGAAGAATCCAGATCCATCGGTCCTATGTTAATTGTGCATTACCCCCTGCTCACCTGCCTCTTGTGGATCCCCAGAGCTGCTTCCCTAGGAGTGATTGCAGCAGCCAAGCTGGGCATGGGGCAGTCACATCCCCTAGGCAGCTGCCCAGAGACTCACCCATGGAGTGAGCTGAGCCCTTGCTTAGGCTTGAAATTCACCAGCTTTTCCTACTTTTGTAAACCTGGCCATGGTGGAGCTTGCTGGTTTTCAGCTTTGGGTTCACTGTCTCTTCCTTCTGGGTCCTGAGGAGTCTTGTATTTTGGCTTAGCGATACTGACCCTTCTTCCAGCTGCAGTGCTGCTCCTCTGTGACTTTCCTGACAGCTGCATTTCTTCCTTGGGTATTTGATCACCCAGGTACTTCTTTCCCACTGCCTAAGCTTTGGGCTTCTCACTATCCTGTCTACAGGTGTCCTAGCCCTTGTGGCTACCATCTCCCTCAAATTTCTGCTTGTGATGAGATTCTAACACTCCCATTTTCAGGTGACTGAAATGGTACATTTACTCCACAAACCATCACATTGGTGCCAAATGCCCCTGTCTGCACACCCTAATTGTAAGTGCTACAGGCCTGTCAAATCTTGCACATCTGAAGCTTTGCACCTTGAGAGCTCTGAAGTGGAAAGAAACAAGTCTGTTATTAATGGACTCTGCTTTCCCCTCCAGAGCCGATTCTTCTGGATGACCTACTGCGGCATTTCTCTAATCTTCCAGCTCACCTTCATCACTAGTTTTCAGGCATATGACTCCATCAGTTTAAGTGGTACATGTTCGAGAAACTCAGCAAGCCTGGAAAGGAGGGCAAGCAGGCAATAGACTGCAAGGGTGTAGAAGGAGAAGCTGGAAAGATGTCTTAATTACTTGCATTCGTTAAAATGAGAGCACAGTGTATTATATCTACATATGTGGTCTTTTGAGCAATATTATTCACAGTCTGTGCTATGAGATACAGAAACTTGCATGGCACTGTATCTGTCCAGATGTTGTCAGGTAACAGCCTCATCCTGGTGATCCCCTTTTTCTGCATGCGTTTGCTGGTGAGTCCTGTCAATGGAGGTAAAAAGGTAAAGACCTAAATGCACAGGGGACTGACTACATAGCAACATGAACAGAGCATCATAAATCAGTCTTTCCTCAGGAAAACAAATATATCCCTGCTGGCCCCAGTCTGCTACAGAGGGAGCATAAATATCTTCTAAATACAGGAAGCGGATCATGTTTCTGGAAGAAACTTTACTCTCCAGAGTTTATTATGTTATGGAGCTTCTTTCACGTAAGTCAATGTAAAGCTGAGCTAAAATTGGTGTAAGTGAGATCAAGCTCTTTATCGTAGGCTGCAATATTTATAAACAGCTTTGTCTTCAAACAATGTGAGCCATTCATCATGTGTCTCAGCCTCAGAAAGTAGTGCACGGTTCTGAGAAGCAGGATTGGAGTTCAGGTTGCTTTGAAGGAGGCAGTGCTCAAAGAAAAATGTTGTCTTTTCTCAGTGAAATCATTCCAATTTCCATGATACCACACCAAGCATGTTCTAAGGGGATTATTTCTCCCTATTAACCTTAGCCAGTGCTGCTGCTTCATCAGCTGCATGAGGGCTCTTATTGCCTCAAATATATTGAGCTACATGTTTCTCCCTGGCAAGCCCAGGTCAGCTAAGGAAACCAAAGGAATTCAATAAGTTGAATATTTTGGAAGGAAATGTGTCATGGCCATAAAAAAAGAACTCCCTACAGAAATATACTGCCAGCAGTGAACTCTGAATGAGCTGTGGGAAGAGATATTATTGATTAAATGGACAAAGAAACAGTGAACAGTGCACTTTGACAGGCAAAAACTGGTCAGAAAATGGAAAAACACGTGAAAATTGATATTCTGAATAGGAATCTAAGTTTTAGAAGTATTGAAAAGGAAATTCCTGCTTAAAAATAATTTGAAAATATTTAATAATCTAAATCTGGTGACATTGCAATAATTTAGTATCAACTATTAAATATAATTCCTTTGAATTTTAAAAAGAAAGTCAAAATTATAAGGTTAAATGTAAACAGTTTTGCTCACAAAAACAATCTGCATTTAACAAGATGGAACAGATGATGTAAACACAAAGCTGTAGAAATCATTTATGTAATGTTTCACTTATTCATAATTTGGCCCAGATCAACACATTCACTTTAAAAGTTTCACTTCTGGAGAAGCTTTAAGGAAACATTTGGCCACCAAATACATTTTAAGCAACACCAGGACAATACTTGTGTCTTGCCAGAGTGAGTGTTCCTACCAGCAATCTGGCTGCTCCTGATTACCCTGTGAAACAGTGCTTTTCTCAAATGGGAAAGTGTTAGGCTCCCTCTCACCACTTTGAGATTCAGCTTTACAGCTGGCCTTCCAGAGCAGAAAATCACAGACCAAATTGTTCTACTTTCTGCAACATATGTTGTCCTTTCAGGCCATCAAAATTGTGCATGCTTACAATAACCAAAATTCTGGCTGGGCTTAGTTCTCTGCAAAACACAAGCAAACCAGCTTCCTTTCTGAGAGTTAAGGTTTACTCTTTCCTCTGGTAGTGACAATTATCAGGCTCATAAAAATAAATCCTGCAGGTTGCTGGGACTTTAAATAGTAAACCTGATAATCCTCTTTTATTTATATTTCTCTTTCTAAAAGGAAATCCTTTAACCTGTGGTAGCACTCTCATTTTCCACACAGAAAGAGCAAACAGTCAACTAACCTTAGAAGACAGGCTCAAAAAACTGACCAAAATACACTTTAGCTGAAAGAACAGGGTGAAAAATAGGTCGCAAACCACTCCTTCTCAAACTTACATGTGAGAAAACTGAAGCCCTGGGATGTGTCTCATCTGTTCTTTTTTGGTGAAAGATCTTTATGGGAACAAAGCATGTGTAAACTAAGCAGAGATAATGCCAGCACATGTTCTGTCCAATTTTAATATGGATCTCTTCATATGGATAATTTCTTCCAAGAGTCTATGGAATTAAATATGCTGTGTGTGCCTTTTAATTTTATTTTTTAGTATGCCACAAATATTGTTTTTTCTGCTGTGCTGCACAGTAATGATTTTGCATATTTTTATTTTCTTTTGTGCTTCAGCTCTACGACCTACAAAATGGGAATAATGTGTTCCCTCCTATGAAAAGCAGTATACAAGGATCAGTGTAGAAGACCAAGATACTAGTGCTCTTCCTGTTTCTATCCTTTCTGACGCAAGTGTTCAGCTAAATATAAAGTGTCATGATAGATTGTTTCCATAGCTGGAGAAAATGGTAATGGAATCAAGGGTTTCTTTGAATTTCTTCTTCTTCATCAAGCCAGCCTTTTGTTTTTCTGACAGCACAGGGGTCCAGCTGGTCAACATCCTTGCCTGCGGTGTTGAGCCCCTTTCCGCCCAGCACGTAGGTGTAGAAGTCTCTCTGTTTTAGTTTTTCTCAGGACTGTGCTCCTAGTGTTCTCCTGGCTCTGATCTGATGTTTCTTGGCAGCCTTCTCCCATAGCTTCTCTGTTTCTGTTTGTGTTTGTAATTGATACTCAAGCCTTTGCAAATAGAGAAACCTCTCTGCACACATGTGCCTTTGTTTAGAGTGTTCTGGGCTTGCTTGGGGGACGGGGGATGCCTTGGACCTTGTCCCTGGTTCTGTAAGGCTCTTCTGGAAGTCTGTATGCTCTGTGCAGCAATTACACCCAACCTTTAGCACTGTTCAAAGAGGATAATGATACCTATTGTGAAACCAAGTATCAGTGATACTGTTGTAGCATCTGATCACCTAATTGCATATTTCATCTTCTTCTCATATAAATATCAGCCACAAAAGAAATATTATTAATATTGCAGCTAAGAAAATGTCCTAGTGGCTGTAATTAGGGCTGGATAAGTTGTTAACTGTGAAAAAAAGAATCCAAAGTATTCTTGATCCTTTTGGTTTATGAATCAATTGGGGAGTTCTAATTTTTCTCTTTTCCTTCCTTTCTTTTTTCCCCTAAATGCAACTATAATGTGGCAAAAAATGTCAAATTTCCATAACATTCAAATCATCTACTTTATGGGGTAGAATTACGTAACCAAACTGCATGGTGCTGATGTGTAAACTTTCTAAAGAGCCTAAAAAATTGAAAATCACCATTATTGGGAAGGGATGGGTGCAAATCCCCTTGAGGTATGAATTTTCAAGGCAACTGAAGACCCACCTTCAGCTGTCATTGGTGTCTTCGCCAGCACGGGAGAGGCAGCACTGGTCCATGTTCCCAGGACTTCCCATTATGGTGCATGGGTTCTCATGTGAGTAACTAGCAACTAATAGCAGAGATGCATTTGGTCAAGGTGATCTACTTTTGGAGTTCAGGTGAACGTCCATGACTGCTACCAGCCTGGATTGCTACTGCTCTGCATTTTGTGTTGATAATTCTTCCAGCACAGAAGGAATCCTGTATGATGTTACAAAGTGGGAGAGTAGTTTTTACAATTTTTCCTTGGTGTGAATAATCTCTGCAAGGTCCATGACAGTGAAGAATTCAGCTGTGCCACCACAGCATTTGCTTTAGGTCTGGCGCACAGATGCTGCTTTGTGTCAGGATTTTAAACTCAGCTTATTTTTTTCTCTCCACTTTTGTCTTCTAAAACTCTCTAGATCACCCGCTGCTCAAAGGCAAGGCACGCAGAAGGATTATTCCTAATTCATGGAGACATACTGGAAACATTTCCTAAACTGTTACTGTTTTGCCACAGTGAACTCATTCCTCCAGTGACAGCTCTGAGGGGATGGTTTGAAGCCACCATCCACTGCTTCAGACAAAATGTAATCTGTGAACACTCTGTCAGGAGTCCCTTGTTTCCCCCATTTCCCACACAGGTGAGATTTCAAGCAACCTGCACCCACCGTTAGCAGAAATGCCACAGAAGCAGTTCACAAGCTCTAGCTGTCACTTGGGAGGGCTAGCTTGTCATCAGCATACCTTGAATTTCGCAGTCGTTAGGTGCCGACTGGTCCAGCAAGATGTGTATACCGCAGCATTCTGTTTGTTGTTGCAGTTGCTGATATAAATTGACTAACCCTCTAATTACCCAAATCTTGGGACTAATAATTTACATACTTTATTTTCCACTCCATAAAATTTATTTGAGACCCAGAGGAGCACAAACTCTATCTACTTAAATGCCAATTCTGAAAGCCAGAGGCTAACTACAAGTATTCCAACATATGCGTGGGGGCGTCAGAAGCATTCGGGCTCAGCCTTGAGCTGACTAAGCTGAGTTTGCAATTTAGCCTAGAGCTTATCTGCCAGTTTTGGCAGAAGTGGCAAAATTTACGATCTGTCCTGGTGACACTGGAAACACCCTCTTGAACACATCTGAGTTGTTTTGATAGCTTTGCAAACTCATGGCTGGACAGATGAGGTCTCACCTTGAAGAAAGACCAGAACAGATCACATTTCAAGGTTCTGTGAAAATACTAAGGGAGTCATCATATATTTTAGAAGAGACTCCAGGCAGGCTATTCTCCAGAGGTAGGTAGGCTGTTGTCAAGTGGTGGGACAGGTGTTGAGAGATGCTAGTTGTATTGATCAAAGACACTGTGACAGAGAAAACCAGTGAAGGGGCTCTCTTTGCCTGACCCGTGTTCCTTTCTCCTTAATCTAAACCACCAGCCCTGCTACATTTGGTATTTAGATAGAAATGCTTATTGATTCTGACATGATTACAAGCAAGGGAATGGTTTAAGATGTGACCTTTGCTACAGAGGCTGCTGGGTAGTTCAGCTTGAGAGATCCATCGTGTGCTTTTAAACCAGAGCCACCCTGCAACTCACAGCGAGGCCAACTCAATGAATCAACTGAAAACAAAATCAAAGTGAAGTGCAGAGAGGATTGTTAATATCATCCTGGTTTCCTTTACATTGGCATAATTAACATTTATATATAATCAGGCATTTGTTGACATATTTTAAATAACAACATATGAAAAATATCCACTGGGTGGGTGGTGAGATGTACTGTGCCAGCAGAGGGGTGGTAAAATGCAATACCCACATGTTGTTCATTTGCTCATCTTGTCCTTCTAAGGTGTCTTGTCCTTGCCCCAAGTTATAAAGGGGGGTCTGTTGCACGTGACATCCAGCCCAGCAGGGAACAAATTGAGAAATACTGCAGCCGACAGTGTTTAGCCATCACTGCAATTTGAGTATCTAATATGCTTTCGTGGGAAGTTTGTATATTTATGTATATTATGCCCCATATACATAAATGTGAGTGTCTGTATATCTGAGCACTTAATTAAATTAAAGCAGTAATCTGATAAGGTTTTGATCTCAAGGGTTCCCGAACTACAATAGCATCACAAGCTCCTGCCTTCTCTTTCTGCCCAAAGAGTCAGACACTCTTTGAATCCACCTTCTATCTTCCCAGATTAAAATGCCATGCAACACTCTGAATAAAACCACGTATCAGACAGTAGATTTGGTTTGCTGCAGAGGGACTCTGCACTGTTGGCTGGTTTTTTTTCTGAATCTGTGGTACTGGTTTTCCTGCCTTGCTTCCAGCTTCCAAACTGCAGCAAGAGAAAATTCAGTAGGGTTGAATATTTATGACTTTTCTCTACAAAAAGTTCTGGAGCTTACATGAAAAAAGGACTCTGCAGTTATGAACAGGAAAAAGCAGTCTGTAAAACTCAAGGTGGAGGTGAGGTCTTTTCACTGCTGTTAAATTCCAACCTATGCAAAGGGTAGCTATATAGGAAATCAATAGCAAAACCCCCATAGACTTTGATGGGAGAACAATTAGGTCACTGTTGGTTGTCTTTGAATTCTCAAGCTGGGTATGTCTATTGTTTGCTTGGTTGGCATTGTCTTGAAAAAACTAATGACTTTTTTCCCTTTGTTATGGGTTGCTTACCTACCTTAACTGCTGTAATTCTTATACTAAAACCTACTTGTAGTGGACTGAAATAGGCCAACTTTCTTTTAAATTATATGCAACTTGTTTCCTGGCCCTACAGTGGTTCAAAAGACTGCTAGCACTGCAAAGTTCTGGTAACACCTTGCACAGAGCTAAGAAGCATAGTTATTTGAAACTTACTGTGCCTTCCTATAGGATTATTGTGAAGAGATAATAGCACTCCTTTGAGGCACTCTGACACTATCTAGCAGTGATTTGCACCCACTTCTGGTATCCTCACAGGTGCCTCAGGTGTGAGTAAGAATTGGACCAAGGACTATGGATTCATGCATTTGCTGCAAAGCAGAGGGTGTGGGCAAGGGCAGGTGCCAGAGGCCCCGCTGTGTCAGCAGAAGTTCTCCTGTGCTGAACTGAGTCAGGAGACTAACAGAGTTGACAACTTTAATTTTTATTTTATTTATTTTTTTCTTGTTATTTTAGTTATACTGAGCTGGATCTGCCCATTCCTTTGGTCACCTCATAGCCAGATGATGATGACTAATGACAGAGCGGAAGAAGGTGAGGGGTGTTTGGTGAGGTGGGAATGAAGGTGGGCTCACCCTTTTTTGCAGCAGCACTAAAGCTGAAGTATGATTTAGGTGCAGGAGCCTGCGCACCTCATGGGAGGGTGCAGGAGGTCCCCATAGGAGTGGCAGCAGCTGAAGAGCACTGCTTGCTGCACTTGTCAGGGCAGAGACTGTGCAGCGGGTGCTTGGGGTGAGGAGGTCCTCACCTTCCTGGGCTCTTCCTTGGTGGTGGGTGAGAGCTGAGAGATGATATCCTCAGCTGGCTGAGCCTGGGACAAAATCACGAAGTTCAGAGGAGCTGCCCCATCTCAGTGAGCTGCAGATACACTTCTGTGGCTGTGTGAAACCCAGCACTTCTGAGCAGTGGGGAAAGTCCTGAAACCAGGACACTTGTGTTTTTCTCTTGTCCTGGGTGTTTTTTAAAGCTCACAAAAAACCTTGCCCCAGCACTGCCCTGGCATTAAGAAAGCAGAAGATAAGACAGCCTCCTGTTTGAAGAGACAAATATTCATAAATATGTCTTGGGTGGTTTTCCCTGCATGACATCCTCTTCTGTGTGCTCGTTTGGAGAAGCTGATCTTTACTTCACTAAAACACTTCTGTGCAGCATTGCTGATGCAGAGTGGTTGCCACGTCCCCTTGCAGAGGGGTCTGATCTGTCCCTATGTACGCACATATATAATCTGTTGAGTGATTCTTCACAATAAGAGGCACTTTGCAGAAGTAAATTATAATTACTGTGACACCATTATTTCACTCCTTTGGAACAAGGCCATTTTCCCCCTACTGTCAGCATTCCCTCCTAGACAAATAGCAGTGTAGATACTCTCAGGATGTGTCACCGGGCTGCTGCAATAGGATGGCAGCTATCCTAAGATAAAAAGCCCATTACCAGTGCAATGTGTCCAGTCACCACTGACTCAGAAACTGGAATCCCAAGTTTGTTCTTGAGTCAGCATTGGTATGGCTCTGTCGCTAGGCTGCCTTAGCCTGCCTGACATTTTCACTTATGATGAGAATACCAGGCTGCTGATGTCAAAGCAGTACCTGTGTGACTCCAGTGGACTCTGGATAACTACTCTAACATATTTTCCTAATTCCAGGGTAGGGGCTTCCAAAGCTGTGCTCATGCAGAGCCACTTCATAGATGAAATAGCGGCCTGAGAGCCATGCCTCAAAATTAGTCTTGAAAGCTGTACTTTTACATTTGGTCATATGAACAAGTGTCCTGAAGATGACAGTCCCAGCAATAGTTCATCCTTGGCAGCAGCTCAGTGTTCTCACCCCAGATACCCCTCATCATCCTCTGGGGCCTCTACAGAGTCCTGGTACAACCCTGAAGGAGTTATCTGCACACCCATCATCAATCACTCAATTATCACAGTGACAAGCACAACTCAAAAACTATTTGTAGGCCTCATTCAAAAGCTTCACTGGCTTCTAGTAGCTTACAAGATGCTCTCTGGAAAGATTTCGATGTGGAGTGGGTATTTGTTCCTTAAGTAATCCTGTAGCAGTAATGTCTGTTTTAACGTATACTGAGTGTCTTTACTTTCTCCTGACTTTTGCTAATGTTCAGGTACCTTTTGTACTTGGGAAGGCTGTGGACTGAGCTAAACTGAGAGAGCAAAGATGCTTGTCTGAGGGTGCCTACTTTTTTCATTGTATTCTGTTTAGTCACTGTGGTATATAGAAGGGGACACTTTGTCCTGCAACGTCAAGATTCAGTGTAGTTTAATGTGCTGTGGTGTCTGAGCTGTGCATGATGGAAAATTATCTGTGTTCAAAGACCACAGCAGACAGCGGCTTGGAGGTTGAGTGCTAGTACCTATGTTTGCCTCCTCTGGGATATGATAAAGGGCCACATCTCTGCATCCAGGGCTTCATGCCCTGGAATGGTAATGGAAATTACAGCAATGTCTAGAGCAAGCTTGTTCTGAGGAGTATGGCAAATCGATTCTTGCTAACCAGACTGCTAGGAGATTTGATAAAGCTATTGAAAACCATATCCAGAAAGCAGTGACAAATATGGAACTTGCTTACCCTTAGTAAGTTGGCTGATTTAACTACCTTGATTTAAGAATCAGCACTAAAAAGAGAAGAAGCTAGACCTGCAAGGTGGCACAAGTCATTGCACTTTCACTGAACTAAATGGAGCTGTGGCAATGCACACCAGTGAGCCATCCAGTTCCAGACCTTAAAAGCTTTAAGCTGATGAATATTCCCTGCGGATGGCTGATTGTTATTGGTAAGCTTTGGTACAATGCCTCTGAAGTGCAGTACTCTACCAATTCAGGACATTCCATGAGTCTCAGGCTTGTTTCGCTTCTGTTCAACTTTTTGGGGGCACCAGAATTTACTCTTATTTTACAGAGATGTAAGTCTGGAATAAAGCCACAACACACTGGCAATGTTCCTTAAGGTACAGATTTGTGCAAGCAAGAAGTGTGTTTGTCCCTGTCTGAAAGTCCTTGCTGGCTTGGTAAGTTGGATGTTTTTCAGGTTATTCTTATTTCTTTCTTTTTATTTTTCTTATTGCTCACTCGCTACAGCAAAAGGGCTAGCCACACTTACAGTAGATACAGATGTACATGCCTTGCTCTCAGATTCCCTGCAGGCAAACAGTGATAAATGTGGAGGAAAAGAAAGACGGCTTTTAAAGAATGACCTTAGGAAAAGGAAACTGCAGAAATAGTTACTGTGCCTGGTGTTTCATCTGTGAATACCCAGGGAAACTAATTCAAATGCAACTGGGAAATGCATCTGTATCTTTGGGTAGGGGAAACTGAATTGTTTTGCACAGCAGCTAGCTCTTTGGGGCCAGTCTGATGCATCCTTGGGTTTCTTCATTGAAAGGGGAAAGAAGTCAGTGCTGGAAGATATTTTAAATGAAATATTCAATGTACAGTAACTCTTTTATTGCCTAAGACTCCTCATTTTTATCATTACCTGTCAGATCTCCCCTTGGCTTGGGAAGCAAGTATCTTCACGTCAGCCTCCATCACGCAGCATCTGGGCTGTTTGGTTAACTGTTTCCAAGACTTATCTCTTCTTTTTCTTTCTGTGAAACACGTTTACAGTGCGTTTGGCCTGATTGCCTTTGGCATTGATTCTGAATGGTACTTGACCTAGTGGGGTGGTTGCATCATTGATATTTAAAGAATCTATGTTTGTTTCCTTAGTTCCACAGGCAACACTGGGATACTGCTGTAAACCCTTTGTTGCATTTGGGTGTTTCTTCCAGAATGTTCTTTTTCATAAAATTTCTCAGATTCTCTTTGTTGAAAAGGAGAAATTAAAAAGTGAATGATTACTGACAAAAGCCTAGAAGAACACTTAGTTTGGAAACTGACTGTCATTCAGGAGCATAGTTGTTAAATTCAGGTTAGCTATGCACACAGGGAGATAATTTTGCCTTGCTCTTAGCAATGGAGGCAGAGACACCATCACTTCCCTGTGTTCCCTCTGATCTCTGGTGTCACCTGAACATTTCTGTGCTCTGCAAACTCAGTGCAATTTTCTGACTGCCATTTCTTGCCAAGGCTGAGGTTTATTTGGCAAACACACATTTGAACCTTATGTAACCTTAAGCTTCCTCGTAAGGTAAAGAAGCAGAGCCTGAAAGTCAGGTGAGGAATCTTAAAAATAACAGAGGAAGAAATAGTAGGCAGTAAAATGAAAGACTTTTCTGACCTTATTTTTAAGCTTATTTTTAGTTACCTTGGCTGAATATAGCTTTGCTTGCCACTAGTAATATAGATTGGATGCTTGTCATCTTTGAATCTACATCACTCTATGTTTGTCTCTAGGAAAGTAAACTCTTGTCTTCCAGGGAACTCATCTCAACTTGTGCTGGGATGTGAGAAAGTGATAGAGGTGGTTCATAATTGATGTTAGGAAAGAGCTACTCTGAACAGGTATCTCTGAGTTAGTAACCTTAACTTCTCTTTAAAGTTAAAGAAGTGTTTTCCTTTCATATACGCAAAACTGATTAGATTACTTGTTCCCTAAAACTATTGATTTCTTTCCAAAGCCAATGAAGATGATGTAGCTTAGCTTAGCTCAGTTGTAAATGTATGTTGACAGATGCTGTAAGGTCTGGTGAATCCCACTCTTGATAGCTCTAAGGATACAGAGGGGAACTGAGGATACTCACAGTTTGCAGGAAGTGCCAACCCTTTATTTAGAACAAGGGAAGAGCTGTTCAAATTAGACACAACTGACAAATCAGCCTTAATTCAGCAAATTGTTAGTAACATCACACTCAGCACAAAAAGAACATGATGTTTCCTGTTCTCCATGGGCTTTTTTAGACATGGCAGAGAATCTGATATAGCATAAAATTGTCACAGAAGACTGCATATGGCCGATGCCTTATATAGTTTTAAAGATTTAAAGGAAATTCCCATGACCACATTTGACCTTCCTGTTTTTTAAAACACAGTCAGCACCCATGTAGTTATGCACCTGTGTGTTATCATGTACTTTGCACATGATGAAGCTGCTGGGTTACATTTAAAATTGTCAGGATGCAAATTGATGTACTTGCCACAGCAAGAGAAAAATTAAGTTGTCTGTAAAATATGTGCTTTTACTTTAACAAACTTGGTTTCACTATGGCACAAAATACTCACACTGAATAAAACAGTAATTTTGGTGAATACAGGAAGAATACCACTCTTGATACAATTCCCTTGTTGAGTACTTCTGGGAAATGAACATTGTCGTGCTGGCCCATTTTGCTAGCAGCTCATCGCATTTGTTCACTCAAGTTTCATACAGTTCAGTTTTAATTCTGCAGAAGGAAAATCTTGTCATACAAAGGATGAGCTCTAAGCTGTCTAGTCTAGTGTGACTACACAGAAAATCATACTGTACCTGAAATCACAGATTTTTTTGGTAGTAATTGGATCTTTATTACTTCAGTGAAAAGAGTAGATGACATGACTAATCCTTCTGATTGATAGACTAGGACAAGAATGCCCAGAACCTTGTGGGATTGAGTATCTAAGTCCCAGTCTGACATGATTCATACCTACAATTGGCATCAGGGGCTGTGTGCAAACTTACTGGCATCTCTGGAGACAGATGCCCAGCCTACAATCAAGAAGGTCTTTGAACACCTGGAGTTTTAGCTTCCAGGTTGAGAAATATGTATTTAAAATATAGCACTAATGCCCACAAAAGCTGGTATCTAGTTTCTGTTCACTTCTAGACTGTTTTGCTTCGCCTGGGAAATGAATCATCTCTCAGAAGAAAGGTGTGCTCTTTGACTGAATCAGGAGGATGTGTAGAACAGATGACTAGAGGCAGAAGTAGGTTCTGAAACTATTTCAAGGAAAATACAAATGTGATTTCAGGCCTCTGTGTATGAGTTTCCTCCTGGGGAGAAGAAGGGGATCTAATATCACCTAACTTTAGACAACTGCACTGAAGGTGCTTGCCTTTGGGGTAACCTCCTTTATAAGAAGTGGAAAGAGGTGCCTCAAGGTCATGATTCATTTGCCCTGTCCTACCGTTTGTCTTAGGATAAGATTGACTTCTGTTGTGCTTACAGAAGTCTGTTTCTCCATTGACTACAGAAAGACACTGAACGATAGATGAGGTGTACATGTCTACACTGTAATCATCTACTGTTAAGGGAGGTGAATGTTAACCCTCCATCTCTTGTCCTAGGACCCATCTCTATCCCTGCAAATGAGTCAGGTAGCAGTGTTCATCTGCTATTGAATTCTTTCCTACAGTTTTTCTAATCCTTCTGCTGAATTCTCTCTAGTCTCCAGACCACATGGGAAAATGCTTTCAAGAGGTCCCAGTTTGACTCAGGTGTGTCCTGGAGTTAAGCCATGTCAAAGTGTATAACTTGAAGCTAGGCATACGCTTAAATTACCTGATGAACAGACATTGATTTAGACACAAATTATCCACGCATAAGCAGGTGGATAATTAAGCAGTCAGACCCCAAACCTATCAAACACCCACGTGTATAAAATATTGCATCACAAGTAGAGTGTTTTTATATTGTTATAAGCGATAAGTAGATGGAGTTTTATCTACTGTTCTGGAGAAACTGTTGGAACCAATTGTCCAAAGCCTTTGTTGTAACCACATTACAGCATTATTATCTTCTCCAAGGGTGGCAATAAGGATGAATTAGGCAATAATGCATATCTCTTTGAAAATGAAATATAACACATGGGATCATTGTTTCTGTACCCTTTGGGTGCAAAGGCTAAAATAAAGATACTTTCTTCTTTCCCTTCTTTCCAATAGCCTGTCTGTTTGTACTCTTAGTTTTATGATTTCCTCAAGCTCATAAATCTCGTGCAAGAGGTAAGGATTGTAAGGAGAGAAAAATCACCCTTATCAGGTGATTTTACATCATTCCTCCTTGTTGCCCTTGTGTTCAATTATTTTCATCCTTAATGGTCTTCTTGTTTTCCCTGTATATAAATCAAGCTACAGTGAATTTAAGTATGGAAAACTCAGCTGCTTGCTTTATTGCCTGATAAGGATGGGCTACAGAGGTGTTTGATGATGTTGTCATTCAGAGAAAAGTGCCTGAAAAAGAGTTGCTTTTCTGGGCAAAATTTTCCTGATTCTGTCTGCACCTTCTAGCCTGTATCTTTAAAAAGAGGGAGAACGTGATCTTGTTGTTATGGTACTGCAGATCAATGGGTACCTTGTTGTTGCTGTTCTTGTTGTGGCCTGCAGATCAGTGTGTACCTTGGGCATGCCAAGGGCAGCTGACAGATCTTAGGCAAAGTTCCTTCACCTCTGTGCCTCTTTTCCATCTAAATGCTTGCCTTTTAAAAGGTCCTTGTATTTTGTACCAGTAAGACTTTCTATTTGTAGATACAATTATTTTGCTCTGGCATTCTTCGTAAGAAACTGAATGGACAATTCTGGAGAGAGGGAAGATTTTAATTTATCTTTTTTACATAGGCGTTTTCTACTCAGTGAATGTAGTTCGAGTGTAAAGTTCTGGTTTTTGGGTCGATGCATACGATTGCTTAAAAAAGCTGGCATATTTTCCTGCTCCTTTCCATTTTACCAACTGGAATGGTGTTTCAGTCCTAACATGAACTGTTGGTACGCTTCCCAGTTCCCTCATTAGAATAAGCCTGGTGGTGTTCCTTACTCATTCGATTGTAAGCTTTTCCCGACCCATTTCCCTTTCTTACACATTTAAAAGCACTAAAGAGAACAGGATCTTGATTCTAGTAGAAGCCTTTGGGCATTGCTACATTAAAATCACAATAAATGCTGAACTTATGCAACCCTTCAAGCCACAACAGAGTAGGTCAAATAATTGAACTGAGGTAGGAAATGTTAAATGCCATGTTGATTTGGAAATTGTATTTGATATTGACTTAAAACATAGGGCTGTGTTTTAACTGGTATAAGCATCATAATTCTTTTTAGGTCAATGGATCTCATACTGATTAAACTATTGCCGTCCATTTGGATAGTAATGGTTTGGAATGAATTAGCTAAAAATTTTTCCACTACAGATGATGCCTTTTCTACATGATTTGAAAAAGACCAAAGCTTAGAGACCATAAAATAACACAGGCATGAGAAACCAAACTATTCATCTCAGAGGGAAAAGTTGTTGAAGCTGGAGGTTTGGGACAGTCTAATTAGAGGAAGACAAAATGCCAACTGTTCACCTTTGTGCAAATCAACTGGATATTTTGTGTACAGAGATCTTGGCAGCAGCAGCACTCTGTGGGTCAAAATCACTTGTTTCCTTTCAAATGATTTTCAGAAATGAAATTATAGAATTAGATCTGGCCAGGGATGCCAAGAGCAGCGAGAAAAGCCTGTATAGGTATGTCAGTGATAAAAAGAAGATGAGGGAAATTGTGGGCCCTCTCTGGAAGGAAACAGGAGACCTGGTTGCCTGGGACATGGACAAGGCTGAGGTATTCAATGACTTTTTTGCCTCAGTTCTCCTTTGACTAAGAGATACCAGTGTGGTCAGCACCTGGGAGGCTGACTTACAGCGTTCTCCCTCCATACTTTGCTGCCTCACTGATTATTTGCTGGGGTAACGCATTTCTGTGGATAAAACTTTGAACTGAGATCCAGGTGAGACAAGATAACTCTTGCCTTGGCCACAGAGGTTCATTCTGATCTTGGAGAAGTTGTTCAGTGTCTCTGCTGGGTGTAAGAGCTCTGCCTTGTTTTACAGGAATGTTGGCAGAGGGTTAATTTGTTCACAGCAGATAGATCCTGCTACAATTGTGTGCCGGCTGAGGTGCAGAAGGCAGCACAGGAGGGGGGAGGCAGAAGTTGCAATAAGGGATAGTTTGAACACACAGGACCAAGGAAACCAGGCTACGTCACTTGGCTTCACAAAGATAAATTGATTAATCCTTATGAGGTGCTGAGATACATGAAATCCATAGAAAACCCCAAATATAAATACACAGACTAACAGAATATCCACTTGCACCTCTATGAAAATCCCTGACAGTTCTTTTTTCTTTTTTTCAAACTGAACCTAGTGCTTACAGCATTGTTTTTTATTTTTTTTTAATTTTGATTTGTTTCTGTAGAATTACACAGTGAAATATTCAGAGCTGGGGGAAAAAAAGTTTAAATTCAACTAAATCCCAGGAGTGAATTTTTTGGCTGTAATACAGACCAAACTGAAACTTAATTGCATCCCTGGAAGCTAATGTAATGGCCATTTGCAGTGCAAGGGCACATTAGGGAGTTTTTTCCATTCACAGCTTTCTTTCCTAATATATATTCAAATGCAAGAACAACTTCTCATTTTAGAAATACATCCAGAAGTGAATCCTATTTCACCAGCGCAGTAACAGAGCTGGCTCTGGGGAGTCAGGAGTTACACTTGCAGTTCTCCATTTGCTGCTTTTGAAGGTGTCACCTTCACACAAAGCATCAATCTGTTCCACGCTGCAGAGGCCAGAATGGCTTTTGCCATGCACAAAATGTACCCTGCTTCTGCTGAGACCCCATTTCTGTGCTAATCAAAGTTCTCAGCACTGATTTCTTTAATTGCACAGATGAAAAGTGAATGAAAATTGACGTCTCATGAGTTCTAATCTGACTGAATTAGTCTACAACAGGATTCCCTTGATTTTTGAAAGAGCTCAATGTCCTTTAGACTCTTACATGAAAAAGCCATTTTTCCATGAGCACTCTTCAGTACAAAGCACAGCGGTGGCATGAGGGGTGTCTGCATTCTTCTGAGCATCCAGACAGAAATATCTGTCTGGTGGCCCAGGAAAGCATCCATCCGCCTCACACACATAGTTCCACTTTTGCCAGTGTTTCTGGGAGGCTGTTGTGACACAGATGGGCACACTAATGACTTTCCTAGTTAAGTCACACTGATGACTTAACTCAAAGGCTCTGCAAACTTACTGGAGTTTTGGTAGTATTATAGCTGCAAAGAGCTTTTGAAAAGTACTCTGAAGGCAAGAACAGTTTCGTGCTGGTGTAGCTCAGGTCAGTGCATTTACACTGAGAAACTACTTGGGTTTGTAACTGCTGTACGTCTTTAGCCTTTGTAACTCAAGAAATCAAGAGTGACATAAAAGGCAGTGAAGAAGGGGGCCCTTACTCACCTGGCAGCCTACAGTGGGGAAGCAGAGGAGACAAGCCTGGGGTATGCTCATGTAGATATTAGAACTGATGCCAGGGCTCCCTGGCTTTATTATGCTCCACTATGTTGAGAGGCAAATGGGTCCATATTCAACCTTTCTCTTCCACCTTCTTCCCTGATTTCTCTATTTTCCCATCCTTTCTACTTCTCACAAGTTATGCACCTCCCCTTCTTCCTCCTTCTGCCTGTATCAACTAAAAATCTGCTCGCGTCAGGATGGCATCTCCTGGCAACAATCTCAGAATAACATGGTTGCCAGAGCACAGACACAAAACTTGGCCATACAAAGCGTTCCCTGGGTTTGTACTCCATGCCCATGAACTGTTGTTGCAGTGCCACTGAAGCTTGCTGTGCCAGTGAGTAGAATTAAGCAAGGAATGTGAAGGTGCTCCTGGTGTTGGTCGATGGAAAAATGAACATGAGGCAGCAGTGTGCTCTTGCAGCCCAGAAAGCCAACCGTATCCTGGGCTGCATCAAAAGGAGTGTGACCAGCAGGTCGAG
>JANRGW010016234.1:16210-26596 GCA_024733675.1 Psilopsiagon aymara | reverse complement strand
GTCCCTCTGGATGGCATTCCTTCCCTCCAGCGTATCAACTGAACCACACAGCTTGGTGTCATCGGCAAACTTGCTGAAGGGCACACTAATCCCAATTCAGTTAATAATGCCAAACTAAATACTATATCATTTACCATGTTCATATGTAAAATAGATTTTTGAATACATAATACTCACAAGGTTAGCAGGCTAGAAGATGTCTACTTTGATGTAAAATATCTATAAAGCATCTCAGCACCTCAAAAGAAGATTATGCTGGTTTTAGAACCTTTTCAAGTACATCAAGCGGAACATGCAGGGGTGTTACCAACAGCTTTCCAGTACTTCCAAGTTTACCTTATTATTGAAGGGTTAATACTTTAGAGCAAGAATTTCATAAGTTTTATTCATGGTAAGACTTAATGTCAGGGGACTGCATAAAAAAATTTAAAATGGACCATCCCCGTAGCCCTGGTTAACTCTCAAAGAGGTGTTGCTGCATTTTTTGCTGTTGTAAAGACTAGTAAGAAAGGCTAGAGAAGCAGCTAAGGCAAGGAAGGTGTATGACCATCTCAGGATGACATTTCTTCTCAGACAGTGCTTCTGCTTCTGACAATGACAGCTCTTGCCCCATGAGGAGCCACACAAAGGCCCAGCACTCTTTTGCTTCTGTCCTGACACTGACCATAGTTAAAAGCTTAAAGAAATTCTGTTTCAAGAGCCCCTGCTCGGTAGTTAAACTAAAAATAAGATCCTCAGATTATTATCTTTTGCAGATAAAACTCCTAAAAGGTCACTTTCTATGCCATAAAAGAGGCTACACAGCATAATTTCTCAATCCTCCTTGAATGAACATTCTTGCAGTATCTCCAAATGCACTTCCTGAAGATAAAATTTCCTCTTTTACCAGGTTTATAATCTAAGTTTTACAAAATCTACAACTTCCTACTAAAAACTGATAAAAATAATAATTAAAGCCTATTTGTATCTTTTAAAAACATTAACAAGAAAATATGTAGAATACTTATACAGCACAAAGCTAGAGAGCAAATCAAAAAAAACCAAAAAAACAACAAAAAAAAAACCCCAAACATTTTTATCCATTAGATAACGATGATCCCTTTTCACCTATATTAAGATTAACCTGTTATCTCAAGTAACCAGAAACAGCTGAAAGGATAACTAACAGTGCTATTACTATACAAGTTGCCCATATAGCTTGAGTTTAGATATTTCTGTATCCTTTTTTCCCTCCTCCCAGACTCATTTTATTCTCTGATTCTATTAGCAAGTCAACTTTTGCACTTGTTGGTGTGTGGAAAAGATTATATGCATAAGCCAATTAGAGGATTGGAAGTGCTTTCCTCCTGTAAGCTAGAAAACTAGTTTACTTGTGGTGAATGAGCTAATTGAGTACTAGCAAGGTGGCGAGCTTTTTATATACCAGCAGTGACAGCTAGAATAGTCATGCAGAGAACCTAATCTATTACATAAGCATTACACAAGGACATTAATTAGCTCTTTCAATGCCAAATTTAATTCAGATATGCTCTAGATTGCATTACATCACATCCTGTGTTAGCAGTTAATATGCAAAAGACATAACTGACACAGGTTATGTGTTAAGTGCTGATGCCAAAGAAAGTGCATTTCTGAAGAAGCTGTCGAGATACTAAAACCTAACACTGTAGTTTGTCAGAGGTCAAAAAGAGGCTATAAATAGGGGACCTCATTAACTCTTTACTGGTGTAAGTATTTACCCAAACACTTCAAAAAACAATAAACACTGTGCTAAAAATTGATGAATCTTGAAAGATCATGAGATCTAGTTGAGATTGAAGCTTACTGTCAGAGATCAGCTGCTGTATCAAGCCCACACTTAGCCCCTGCCTGAAGTGAACCTTCCTCTGATATGTCACTAATATATTAACAAGTAGCTCTTGTACAAATGTTCCCCCTTAACCTCTGCTAAATCCTGCTTATCCCTGGAGCATGTCCCTGATGATAAGGTTGAGCAGCTGGATAACTTATGTATCTGTTTTCCATTTAAATAGAAATGTTTTCAAAGAAATAATCAAACAGTAAGTCAAACTGCTCTTGCTGGCATGTTTTTCTGAAATCTGGGATAAAATCATAACCTTGTCAGTGTCAAAGGCAGGGCTCCCTGGACAAAAACCAGCATGGCCATGGCAGATAGGTAGATTAAAAGGCAGATTAAAGAGACAGAGGAGAAGCAGCCTCCAAACATGAGTGCAGTATCAATGAAATGGACACATTTTCCACCATCTGCACGCTGGCTTTGCAAGGTCCTAGTTCCTTCAAAGTTCTACTGAACAAATTGTTTAGTCAGGCATTAGGATAGACCAAAAATCCAGGATGGGAGCGGGAATGGTAACTGGACTCTGTATTTGCCTTTTTTCCTTTCTGTTATACATGCTTTCATTCCAAGCTGTTCACCAATCAGGATTCCAAAGAAAAAATATATACATTAATTGTCAAGAAGGCATTGCCCAAGGTGAACATTAGAGAGCATTAATGAGGAAAAAATGCTCTTGTATTCATTCTAACTGCAGTAAATTGAGTCTCTAATCTTCATTTAGTGCTAGAATCTGATCAGATAAAGATCTAAGACCCACAAGACTTTCTAGTAAAAAGAAATAGGAGAAAAAACAGGCAAGCCAGAGCTTCCAATTTAGCTATAACAACCCTGGGACTTAAACAATAATAGAAGCGAGAAAGGTCAAAGAAATAGTACCATAGTGAGTCAAGGATGCAACCAGCTGTGAACATATGCATGTTGTTAAGGCCAGATTCAAAAGAAAGCATCAGTCTGATTCTCTGAAGAGTAACACCACTTCGGCCAAAGGCAGCACCAACAGAAATGGCCACGTTAGCCAACTTCTCTTTTGAGTCATTATCAAAAGCAGATAAGCAGATCCCAGGGATTACATCTGGTTAAGACCAACAAGAAGAGAGAAAGGAATACACTGATATATCTAATGGGGTGTTCATGAGAGGACATAATCTATTACAGAAGCCTTACAGCTGCTTACATAAAACTTCAATAAAAAGGCAATTACCATGCCACACCACACTGTTATTTTGGAGAAGTCATGATCTCACTCACAGAGCAAAATAAAGGTGAATCAGCAAATAATTTTAGAAGAGCCATGTACAGTCTAATCCCGCACTGTGATGATGGGTAGACGAAAAAAGTATTAACAGAAGCAAGACAGCATATGGGGCTGAGATCTAAGGAATTATTAGAAAAATTCCCAAATGATCTAGTATACTGGAGATAATTAGTAACATGGTTCTCAAAGTCACTATATAAAGAAACACTATCTTCCAAGGATACCCAGATACAAGAGGAAAAGTATTGCTGAGTGTCTACAAACAGTACCTTCCAAAACCAGTGCAAACACAAGGCATCCGGAAAGAAGACTGTAACATGCAATGAAGAGCAGAAATAGAAGAGCAACAAAATAATCCCAATCGTATTTCAAAGAGTGACAGCTAATGGTTTTGTCCAGCAAATGACACGCCACGCCAGAAATGCGCTCGAAAAAGCAAGGGTACGCCGCAGTGTTCTTATGTAAGCATCCCACAGAAGCTGCTTTTCAGGAACAAGTCTCAAAATGTACACTGCATTTTCCTTCAGCCTCAAGGGGTGATCAGCAAGAGCTATGTCTCTTGGGAAAATGTAACTAAATGCCAGAACAAAACTGATTGCAGCACTGTGAGATCAGGATCTTTCCACAGGAAAATAAAAGTACCAATGCTTCCGAGCCAAAGCAGATAATGAAACTGCTGACTGTATCCATTAAGTATGTAATTGAAAATCTGGATGTTCTACAGAAGAGAATATTGTATCTCAAGAGATCCACATATACTGTGCTTTACTTGGATGTCAGACAGCCAAAACGCTAAGCACTATAACAAGGAGAGAATCATTGGAGATAACAGTTAAACCAGCAGGAAAAATCCAAAATTACTCTTAGGTCTGCAGGCAACAGGGGAAGAACAGCACCAACACCTTTTGTCCTGTCAGAACAAAACAATGATTCTTTCTTTTCTCTTTCCTACTGCTAGAATGACAATAGAAACTAGCCACAGGGAACAGACATACTTATAAGGTAAATTAAATCAGGGATATGCAAGCGCAGCAGAAGTCACAACAGCAAACTGGAAAATTCAGGATGGCATTGAATCAAAGCTAGCTATGTATCAGATAGGCTTTCAGAAATATCAAGCAATGCCTGCACATGCCAGTTCTGAATTTAATAAATATATAAATAAAAAAATCAAATAAAGCACAATTTCAGCTGATTCCTCATACTACAAACTTCATGTATTTTCTAGTTGGAGAGTGTCGAGCAGCATATGCCTTAACAACACTCTTCAAAACAGCACCGAGCAGCACTGAGCACAAATGGAAAAAGCAGTTAAACCAAACCTGCACGTTTCAGGCATTTTCTGGTAGGCACTGAATTTCATACAGGGACTGACCTTATACTACCAGTCACTCTGCCATATTCAAACTCCCAGGTGACTCATGAGATAAACCATTTTCATAACAGATGAGCTTTTAACTCTCAGTTGTTTAGACCTCAAAAGAATCTTATTGTTGCTGATAAACTCTCTTAAGCCTGTGACTGCAATCACTTTGCAAGAAGTCAAATACAAATGAGTTGTTCAAAGAAGGCATAATAAATGCACTAATATTATTTTCATACTGCAGGAAAACACATACAAAAAAAACCCCGAAAATTAGAATGGAAGAAGACATAAACTACAGGAAAAAAAGGCAGGACAAAGGTAATGATCAGAACAGGATAAACAAATTTCAGAACCAGTTCTGAAAATACATGGGCCAGTTCCTGACCAAATTCTAAACTGCAAGGAGGGATCAAAATACAAGAAAAACGTAAGAAAGAATTCCTAACTCTCTTGACAAGAGCCAGTGTAATGAATTCTTACCAGCATTCTCTCAGAGAGACCACAGTAAGAAGTAAGCATGCATTTTCTACCTGGCTGCAGTAAACAGGCTGTTTAACACTACTGAAGATGAGGTGTTAACAATGAAACTCATTTTTTTCTAGTCTTCTACTGCAAGAGCAAAATGCTTTTGACAGTCATCTTCAATTTTTCTCTTGGACCTTTGATTTTACACATGCCACATTAAATTACACAACTTCTCTGAGTATACTCAGTAGATACAAACAACAAAACAAATCGGGATTATTTATAAAGCCTCATATTTTCATTTTGCCAGGTTTCATTTCCATATTGTGTGATTCCCCTGCATCAAAAAGGAGACGGAATACTGACACTTGAAGGAAAGACGGAAATAAAAAAAAAGTGTCCAAATAGTAGCAATGACTTTGTTCTCCTTGGTTAACAAGCAAATTAAAATTAGCTATCAGAATATGCATTGCTTTGCGGCATCTTCAGACAGATTTCCAACTTCTCCCTCTGTGTATCATGACTAGTTTGCTAGGCAACATCTCACCTGCCCACACAAAACCACCACTATGTCCTCCAGATCCACTCCTGGAAAGGTGATATCCAACTGAAGGGAATTGGTCTCACACATTCCTGTTGATCTATTCACAATCTTGAAAAGCCAAAATAGAAGTAAATAATTTTGAAGGACAAACCTTGTAAGCCACCAGTTTTGTGCTACTCTTCAGGGCTTCATTATGTTTTCATAAAACCCAAACAAACAGGCATTAACTGGGAAAGTTTTACATTTTTTTCCATCGAGTCAAATGTGATATAGCACTGCTTTAACAGGAGAAGACTCCATGAAAACAGGAAATACAGGCAGTCTGCATTCACTGCAAATACCATGTTTTGTCCACATATCCCAAATGAACTCTCCCCTCAGTTTCTCCAAGCCTTGGTGTCTGCAGTGCTCTACAGGTTTCTACTCGCTCCTCTTCCATGTCTCCTCCCATTCACTAGTGCAAGATGAACTTCAATTTGATCCCCAAGAGATAATTAAGAGACATTCCGGAAAATCCAGGACCTAGAGAGTTCAGATAGTATGGGTATGAATAGAACAACTTTCCTACCAGATCTAGTATCTGAGTTCTGCAACCACAGGCAAACAATAAAGCAGTAATTTATATCAATGGGAAAGTGATGGAGAAAATCATCCTGAAAACCACTTCCAAACGCAGGTGATTTGGATCAGTCAGATGGGCTTGTTAACGGGAAATCATGCTTTACCAATCTGATAACCTTCTGCAACGAGGTGACTATCCTCTTGGATGAGAGGAGAGCATCTGATGCTGTTTACTTGAACTTCAGTAAGTCTGACCCTAAAACATGCTCACAGAAAAGATGACAAATTAAAGGCTAGATAATTATACAGTGAAATAAATTGAAAATTGACTGAATGGCCATGCTTAGAGGGTGGTGCTCCTGATCACCTCACCTACTGACAGAGTGTACCTCATCAAGTTCATGAATGAAAGAAAACTGGGAGGAGCTGCTGAAACACCACATGGCTGTGCTACCTATGGATCTTGACAAGCTGGAGAACTGGGTCAAGAAGAATCTAATGAAGTTTAATAAGGGGAAATACAAAGTCCTGAAGAGGACTTTGGATAGGAATAAACTCAAGACACCATAAACACTAGAGGCCAACCTGCTGGAAACTATCTTTGCAGAGAAGGGCCTTGGGGTCCTGGTGGACAAACTGACCATGGTGCAATGCCCATTCACAGCAAAGAAGGTCAATACCATCTTGTGCTGTATTATGAAGAGCACTGCCCACAGGTTAAAGGAAGTGACACTTCCCCTCTAGTCAGCTCACCTCTGGTGAGGCCCAAAGACGCTGTGGAATCTCCATCCATGAAGATACTCAGAATTTGATGGCCATTGTCCTGGGCAGGTGGTTCTAGCTGACCCTACTTGAGCACAAGGTTTGGTCTAGATGGTCTCAAGAGTTCCCTTACAAACTAAATGATTCTGTGATTCTCTTGATATCCATTAAGACTGGAAAGAGTTTTTTGCAAGTGCAAGGTAATGCAGTCCCTAGTACAAGGGGATCGGTTGCCAGAACAGAGACTTTGCAATCTGCATATCTGAAATAAAGACATGAACGAATAAGCAAAGTTGATGAGACAAAGATATCCTAAAAGCAGAATTTGTTCATTGGAAGTATTCAGATAAACTCCACGGATATTGTCCCCGTTTATACGAAAAGGAGATTGGTAAGGAGATGCTTTGGAGAGTTGTATTACATTCTCTATAGTGGATGATTATGTAAGTTGTATACTGTACTACTGCATTTTTAATAGGGAACAGACTGTCACCACCATCTTTTTAGGCAGCAGTCTACAATCCTCAGGCAAGATAAAATCTGCTGTTTCCACCAAGTTTCTGCAGGCATTATGGAGCAAGCTGACTTGGAAACTGCTGCCTAGTGCCTAGTGGAAAGTAATTCTTACAGCTTGCTTCACAGGTCTGGTAGGAAGACAGCTGAAACTTGGGAGGAGCCAGAAGCTGATAACGCACTGATTGGTGTTAGTTTGTCTCTCTGCTTTATGCTTATGCCTTGTCAGCAAGGCAGCAGAGTTTAAAATACCCAACTTCTTTTCCAAGCCTTTGAGAGCTATGACTTTGATACTGTCACTTTTGCCAACACTGAAAAACCAAACAACTCTTGATATTTTAACTCCAAAATGCTATTTCGAAGTAATCTAGAATATGAATTTATAAAAGGTCAGCCATTATCTGTTATGCAACTCTTACACCCTATTTCATGGAATTTAACGAATTTTGCACCCAGTATGGTGATATAAACTGAGATTTACCTGTACAGGCAAGCCTTACAGCACAGCATCTAATATATGATAAGCTTATACCCTACATTATCACTTATAATTTAAGTAAACAAATAATTACTTCCAGAATACTGCAATACTTGTCGGATCATTCTTCATCTGCTGTTTTATCAACAGTGACAAAAAAATTAGCCAACAACTGTCATTACTTGTGGATGTTTAGGAGGAGTCTAATTTCAACCAGTCAAAATGGATTTCATAATTCATGTGTTTAGAGATGTGAAGGAATCCTGACACTTCAAAAATTCTAAAATGATGTGCAGGGGAAAGGTAAGAGATTGCACATACAAGTGATGAGGTGCTCTCTTCCTACACAAAAATGGAGCTGAAAAGATGAAGATTATGTAAGTGGATTAGGAAAGCTGTGGATTCCTCTCCCATGTGCTTTGTATGCAGACTTTACAGTGCCTTGTTGTTACAGCAATAAATCAGGATGACCACTTAGCCTACTTACCTTCTCTTGCAAGGAGAGAACAGTCTCTACACAGGCCGGAATAGGGCAAAAGGACATTATAGCACAGTATCAGCATAAGGGTTGAATGATTTAATACAAACTGTGGAGTCCGGCAGGAACTTACAGTATCCAGACATATTTTTCACTTTCAGCATGGCAAAGAACATACTACCCTGCTCTCAAACACTCATTTAACTTTATTGTGGAATGCCAGTATCAGAACAAGCTGTCAACCACAGTTTCAAAACCACAGCATTCACAAAGTGATGCAACATGAATTACACTTTGACTTCGTATTCACAATACACAAGAAGTCTTTTTACATTCTCTGCTTTTAAGCAACAAAATATTTTAGGTCATGACAGTTCTCTACATACACAAAACATGCTAGAACAAACAGTATGCTGATCGCTCTGCAACATGACTCCATGCTGTGACATGTTTCCTACTAAGAAACAGGCTATAATGACAAAATACATGCTGTAAAACTGTGATGAGAGATGACAAGAAACATGAAGTGAAAGACAGATTTTATTCATAATTACTTTCACTTGAAAAAGTGCAAAGATATCAACAAAGATTGCAGCGTCACTAACTCCCCCATTTATTACTTAATTCACTCCCAAGTCCATTCACATTTTACCCCCCAGCCCAAAGGAAACATTAGTAAAAAAGCCATTAGAATGAAATCAACATCCCCTAAACCCACATGACTGGGTGCTAGGGAAAGAGCACAGTGGCACAAGACAAACAGTGGCACCTTGACAGGTTTAAAATATTGTACTTGGAGGTCATGGTTTTGCCTTCTGATGATTTCTTTACCTGTGCTTTCAAACTAACTTCAACTTCTTTAGGTTCATCATTAAGAAAACTGTTCAACATGGAATTCACAATCATAAAACCTCAGGCCTTCCACACACCAGTAAGACAAGATGATGCCATTGAGAAATCCTTCACTATGGCTAACAGCCATGATAGTGCTTTATATGTAATATGCAAAGAAATGTTTATGAATTGAGCAGACAGTTCAGGAGAGCTAGGTTATTCCTGGTAAGGTCAACTAAACTTCATGAGCATCTTTGCTGCCACAGCTGGAGCACTTCAGATCATGAACTGCTTCATTTCAAGCTAATTTAGAGACTATAGACTACATTGCCTTCTGGTGTAAGTTATAAAGCACATAATAATAAATCATACACCCTCAGCCTATGCAGAGTACTTAGTGAAAATTGCTCAACGTCACAGCCCACAGCAGTAATATGGCTCACCTAAGAGAGATTCTATAGGGGCATGATTAAAATGGTGAAAATCATACTCAGCATTAGCACAGGCTAATCCAACAAAAACATATCCTCCCTGCATTCCATTCCTTCAGTGTCTGATGGATGTTAGTGTTGCATGAACACTAGGAACTTAGCACAGTTAAACCCATCCCCAACATTCCTTCTTTTTCTTCTGCTGGTGACTGATTCAGATCAGTCAGCTATCTGCTTGAGCTGAATGTCGCATGATGACATAGCACTACCCTGGGTTATTTCTTTGTAAAGAGCATCTATGTCCTTGGCCACTATACAATGGAGCACTGGAACACTGCCCTGTTAGGACTTCTGTTATGGTTCTGTACAGCCCTGGGTGCTTTTACACTGTGTTTTTACATCACGTCCACCCCCTATCACACATTAGGAAGGATTTCACAGACAGTACCACAAAATACAAAGCTAATTTTACAGCTTCATCACCTCTTGTGCTTTTGTACCTAATTTCCCTACACTTTTTCTAATGAGGGAATTCTGTGTCTTACAGACTATGCCAAGGAACTCCTCTTTAGAAAGAGCCCACAGTGTACCCAAACTGTGCTGAATGTTTCTTATGCCCAGGCAAGATATCTATATTTAAAGAATGTGACAACTGCTTAACATTGTAAGCATCAGTATAGGCCAACCTGTACTGACAGGAAAAGCAGTGTCCCGGGTTCAGCAGTAGCAATCATTTTTCCCCTTCTCGGTAGCTGGTGCAGTGCTGTTTTTGACTTTCAGCCTGGGAACAGCACTGATAACACCAATGTTTTAGTTACTGCTTAGTACATTTTGGTCTGGC
>JANRGW010016234.1:0-12901 GCA_024733675.1 Psilopsiagon aymara | reverse complement strand
CTTCAGATATTGGAAGGCTGCCATGAGGTCTCCATGCAGCCTTCTCTTCTCCAGGCTGAACAGCCCCAACTTTCTCAGCCTATAAGCAACTCATTATGTAATCTCTGACCCTCTACTCAATCAGTGAGATATTTCCATTGCAATGGTAATTCAGGAAACCAGTATTCTTCAGATGAGACAGAGATTCTTGTCCTAACAACTTTCGTAAGCTTTAATGAGGCTTTAGAGAGTAGAGATATTTTTCTATGACTTTTCTCTTTCCACAGAGCTTCACCCCATTGGTGAAGCCATCAGTCCATTACTGGTATTATTCCACTGAAATCACATTATCATGGCATAAACATGGGCTGCCAGAAATTGTGGATTTGCACCGAGGCTTTGAGAAATCTGTTGGTAGGCTTTATTGTATGGGAAGACAGACTGCACAAAGAAACACCACTTAATGAGCCAAAATTTAAGATCTTAAAGTTGCTACATCTGAGCTAGTGAATGTTTTTTAAGCATACAGATCTCAAGGCTTTGCTAATATGAAAACCTCCTCTGAGGGATAGTTTAACTATGATAACTATTTTACTATGAAAAAAAAAAAAGAAAAAAAAAAAGAAGTTTGGTTTATATAGATTAGGTATTGATTAAATGAGTTCTTACTACAAGTACAGAATACATACTTACATTACTTAAATAGACTGTAAACCAAAAATGTTATTTTCCTTATTGAAACCAGATTAGATGTACCCTACTTCTAAAAAGCACTAGAGAACACCCCACCATCTTAATTCTTCACTTTATTCTCTTCCAAATCTGCAGTGAACTGCTCTTACATGCCATCTTCCTACTTGCCACCATTCTTTGTTAAACATTTTCAGCTTGTAACTCTGTAACTGAGTCAGCTGTTATCAATACATACTTACTCACTAATTTGACAGTGATGGACACAGCTGCATTTTATAAGCTCCTGGAAACGTGTGAAGTTTTGATGACCCTATCATTTCAGGCCATAGAAGGCCTACACTAATTTTGGCATTAGTTTTCTAACCAGAACTTGTTGGATGTCCAATTTTGTGCTTGGTAGTTTGCATGCAACATGTGCTGGAGTAGACAGTATTTGTGTGGTGAAAATAGTTCACTTATTTGGCACAAAAATATACGATAATGCCAGAAAAACATACAGATGGCAGTTAGATTGTCTAAGCAAAGGTTCATGTTCTATATTCTCCCTCAAGAGAAGTTTTCTTGTTTGGTTTTCCTGATGATTCATCTGATGCTGCCTGGTGAACAACTACAGTGCTAAAAGCCTAGCAGGGACAGAGAACACAGGCTGACAGGCATTCCAGGACTTCTCTGATGTCCAGGTTTGCACTTCCAGTAAAAATGAACATATTTCCAAATACATTTCTGCCTATTCTAACTTCATGGAGATCTCTGTGACATCTTTCATTCTGTTGTCATCTAGAAACATTTTATGCTTCTGTCTGAACATCATAAATTTCTTTAGAAAGAAGGATTATTCAGAAGACATTTCTTGAACTCGCTGCATCTACTCTCTTGCTCTGCCTATGTTCAGTGTGCGATCACAAAAATCTGCAAGACTGACTGACAAAATGACAAATCCTACCTAATTAGTACTTACCAGATTTTAGCCAGTCATCTTCATCACTTCAAGCAATGTTCTAGCAACATAAAATCTTGTTTTTCTAAGTCTAAATACATGAAGATTTGCATGAGTCA
The DNA here is from genome assembly GCA_024733675.1 of Psilopsiagon aymara. Classification (NCBI taxonomy): domain Eukaryota; kingdom Metazoa; phylum Chordata; class Aves; order Psittaciformes; family Psittacidae; genus Psilopsiagon; species Psilopsiagon aymara. The sequence goes on along the minus strand of JANRGW010016234.1, from coordinate 11,173 downwards.
AAGAGAATTATTCAATGGTATTATGCCTCTCACCAAGTTTAAAGATATTTCAAGCCTGAAGTAAAAAAGTAATGTGATATAAACTGCACAAAAACTAATCGGATAAAAAATAGTGGATGTGCAAGAAAAATAACAGAATGGAACACAATTTGCATTCTGTGTTCAATCTTGGAAAAAAACCCCAACAAAACAACTCAGCCTCTGAAAGATTAGTACACATGAAAAAATCTACCAAACACCACAAATAAATTACTTAAGATGGGTCCATTTCAGAAGCAGTTTATTATCACCTATTACCATTTAGGCTAAATGGAAGTAAAATTTAAAAAAACCCTAACTTAAAAATATTTTCTCCTAGTTAGTTCCAACCAGTTTTTCTCCACGAAACAAAAACCTAAGGAACAAATTATTTCAGTACACTGCCATTCAACAAACAGATAATGTACCTACCAACCCCCCCAATACACTGTTTGAATAACAGGTATACACAAAGACAATACATTTGCAATGGTTAAGACAGAAACTGATTAAGATAAATTAAGCCACATACACCGGCGTGTCCTAAACACTACAGCAGATATGCAAGAAAGGCAGGAATAAAATCCAGTTCTTGCAAGACCCTGCTTTAACCATACAATCTCATTTAGGAATTCCCTGTAGTAAACAAATTCATTCAGATACAGACTTTTTTTCTTAAAAAAAACCCCAACAAACCAAAACCCATCAACTTGTAATACAGCAGCAAACACTATTCTTTCTTAAGTGCTTTCAGATTTATATTGGCCTAAGTCATTCTCTGCAGCTCCCTGCATCTACCTGAAAGGACGTTGTAGCAAGGTGGGTGTCAGTCTCTTCTCCCAGTGGGGAGTGATAGGACAAGAGGAAATGGCCTCAAGTTGTGCCAGGGGAGGTTTAGATCTTTCATCGAGAGGGTGGTCAGGCACTGGATCAGGCTGCCCAGGGAAGTGGTGGAGTCACCATCCCTGGAAGTGTTCAGAAACCATGCAGATGAGTGACATGGCTTAGTGGTGGTCTTGGCAGTCCTGGGCTGGTGTTTGGACTTGGTGATCTTAAAAGTGTTTTCCAACCTAGTTGATTCTATGATTCTGTGAAATGTGAACAGAAGTTTCCTCTATAAGTTTTAGAAATACTTGGCTAGACACCAAACACTGCTTTTACATAAGGCCACATAATCACCTGACACTTTTAACTGCCTCACTGATTTTCCAAGAATTTTAATCCTCTTTTCCTGAAACTATCCCTTTAGTGGGAAAAACTGTTTATTCTATTACTTAAATGCTTGCTTTAGAAAATAATCTCATTTATCAAACACGAGAATAGTTTCCACTCTAAAATATCAGAAGTCTGAGATTTATTTGCGCAGCAAAGCACAGTGTGGCTTGTCATATAAAAGGGCCCATTCCTCAATTGTGCTTTTTCACATTTAAAAACCTTTCTACAGAAAAAATAAAGCTTCCCAGCTCTTCCTTCCTGTGAGATAATCATGCCAGCAAGTAAAGCATACAGCTGATGCAGCAATTATGAGACTGTGCAAAGAGCAGACCATACATGGCTGTTTGATGGTTGGAGGCAGAAGTAATCTGAATTTCCTGCTATCACAGACTTTGGTTTTATAGAATATTTGAATATATTAACTAATCAATTCACTCTGGCTTATGTCAGACACATGTCAATTTATACATCAGATATAAAATGCAATGGATCAAATCCCTAGCTCCGTGAAGTCAATGAAAAGTCTTAACGACAGACTTCAAAGAAACCAAAATCTATCTCATTATTACTCTAAATGTTTCTCACTAGTGACTATACAACTGGAGCTATTAATTAACAATGACTTTGGTGTCTTTTTTTTTGCATGTGTAATTTACACTTAAATCCTTTGTAATAATCAAAGGTCAAAGGTCGCTAAAGTGACAACAGAATGTATTAAGAAGTTTCTGAACCACTAATTGTGGGAAGCCAGATCAATACACCAGGGAATTAACACACGAAAAAGGATTACTGCATGCTTTTCTTACAACAGAATAACAGAGACTGTAAGGAACCGAAGGAGGTATTTGGTTTACCCTCTGCTCAAAGGAAGGTGAAGCAGAGCAGGCTGTTCAGGCCATACTCACTCAGGTTTTTTACGTTTCCAAGGATGAAGACTCCACAAATTTTCTGGGCAACCTGTTCCAGAGTTTGATCACCCCGCAGTAAAAATATTTTGTCTTATTTTTAAGGATTTCAGTTCGTGCCCACTGCCTCTTGTTCTGCCACTTCTTTGCAGTGGTGTCACCTTGTAGTTGTACACACACTGGGGGAACATTTGGAAATACCCACTGTTGCAAAACCACCAGCGTAACTCTACTTCAGCTGTACAAAAGATCACTCAAAACATCATTCACTGTCAATCACTACTGTGTCAAAGCAAATTTAAATTCCCACCATACTCCTACATAAGCACTTCCTACTATTACTCCTGCAAGCAGTTTTTCCCTAAAAACCAGATCTGTCTCATAACACTTCTATACTGTTTGAGGCTCCAGAAACCAGAAAGGGCCTGTTGCACAAAAGGGGCGGAGGGTGGGTGATGAAATGAGCTGTGCCTAAAAAGTCAAAACAAATTCTCAGAAAACAAGTTTTACTTTTGTAGCACCATGATTCATGAAGTAGGAGGAAAAGGACAGCATGTAATTAATGGCTGGGAAGAGTCACTGCTAACTGCATAGGAACTACCATTCTGTGATTTCCAACTCTTTCTTCCCTTACTGTCAGCAAAACAGCAAGAGTAAGGGACCATAGACTGTATACAGTGCTGCAGTACTGGCACAAATGGAACAGTGACTGCTCCCAGCAGCCTGACACCCTTAGTACCCGACACCTTTGCCTATGCCCAGGACAGACTTCAGTGGTAATTTCTCTAGTGCAAAACCCAACTGGTAGTTTATGGCTACACTGGGCATTTCACTGATCTAGCAATTGTACAGGTACAATTGTTAAGATAAGAAGCGAGCAAAAGAAACAGAAGAGTGCACAGGGAGCCCTACTACTACCTTGACCCATTCTGCTGTAACACAACACAACTGGTGGCCACCAAAGGAAGGAGTATGACACAAGTCAGTCTCTTAAAAACAAGTATAACTGCAGGAATACTTTGCTGTGTGAATATAATGGAGCCCCATATTCTTGCACAATGCCTGAAGCACCCACAATTTCTAATATGAATGAAGCTTTGGTGATGCAGAACTCAGCTGCCTTCTGCAAGGATTATGCAGATCAAGCATGGAAACCATCCTGTGGTACACATGAAATTCAAACTGCAACAAAAAAAAACCAAACCCCCAAAAAACCAACCAAACCCAAAATTAATTAAATATGAAGTTGCAGTTATTTATTAAAATTCTTTATTCAAACAGTTATGTGTAATGGAATCAAAACAGTTTAAAGATGAATCTGTTGCTTCCTCTTACTAAAAAATAGTTTGGTTTTGTTGTTTTCAATAACTACACTGTTCAGCAGAAAACTGGATCTCTTAAAAATAAAATGCAGTCATAAGACTTTACTACCAAACCTCTACTTCTAAATAATTATTTGAAAGGTTGGCAACAATCCCTATTTTTGTCTTTACCTTCACTTTCCTAAAAGTGAAGCTCTTTTACATCTATTGCTTCTGGGATGCATTATGTATCATGGGAAGTAATTAGAAAATTGTTTAAAATCTTAGATCATTAGTTTTGTGCAAATAGAGCTGACTTCAGTTTCTTGCTTGAAAGGTTTTTGACAAATAATGCAGTTAACTGCCAATTTTCTAGTGGGAAAACAAAACATAATTTCAAACTGGTATTTTGGCTTCTCCATCTCATCTCAAACATTGTTCCCAACTAGTTTATTAAATGCTGGATGTATCCCTCCAACTCAACACATTTAATAAGTTAAGTAGAAACTGAAACTTCTATTCCTTCCAAAAGCCAAGTCTGCGGGAAAACAACATAGAATCTTAGACTTAACTGGGCTGTTTAGAAATGTAGCCTTTCTAAAACAAGACCTGCAAAACACACTGCACACCGATCTCAGTCATGATAAACTACACAGAAAAGCACACTGTACCCCTTTTACAGAGAAAAGTACAAGCAGGGGAAATGTTCTGTTTCTATTTTGTTTTACATTTAATAGCACTTACTACTCTCAATTTAAAACTCCACTTAATTTTTATTTCCTAAAGCACCAAGACTTACAGAAGTTAATGCAAACTGTTTCTAAAAACCTTGTAAATGCTTTGTTTGCAGGTATGTACAGATATTTTCATCTATACATTTTAATGACAGGAGAACTATAGAAAAGAAGTACGCAGTGGAAACAACAATGGAATCTAAGGTAAAGCCCAGTATTCTGAAAACTGAATTTTTAAAAAAATACAGCTGACTATAACATGTAAGACAATGACACTGCACAAGTGTTTAAGAACAATAATCAATCATTCTATAGATACTGTTATTTCTTACATAAATCACCATAAAATCAAAGAATTATTATTTTAAATAATGATCACTTTTATTATAAAATGATTATTTTAAAGTAAGATTTCTTAAAACAGTCAGTCTGGGGAGAAACTGTTATTTGCAGTAAGAACGAATAAAAGCATTACATGTTTATATTGTGCTCTACAGAAAGGTAGTTATTGTCTAAAAATGAAGCAGCACCAAGACTGAAGATGTGCATCAGATATACTGACACATTATCTTTCATATTCTTCTGTTTGAGGCAGCAAAGGAAGGATCAGAGGTTTCATCCAGTTACCACTGTGCTCCCAAAACACTGTGGACACAGAGAAATCAGAGCTATAGTACAATCTGAATGCAACATGCATTTTGCTTTAAGTGACACCAGAAAGTAGCTGCACCCATGACTTACTTGCCTGCATTATACCACCTGGAAATAGGCAAGCTCGTGAGAAGAGAGACAGCTCAGTCCCCTTAGAGTAAATACAATCAGAGCTTTGCAGTTTGCAGGAAAATATAAATGAACTACCTTCCCTTTTGCTTCCACTTCTTTCCCAATACTTATTGATTCTACCTAAATATCCCTCTTCAAATATGTTATATTTCTCTTACAGCGTAAGCCTTTCCCAATGAGAAAGCCATCTGGATGAAATAGACTACAGCCAGCCACCATCTTTGCACACATTTCATCATTCTTGACATGTGGACTCCGATACGCTGTTATCGGTCAGCACATAGCTTATTAGGAAACCTTCCATTCCGATGTATTGTTCACTTAACTGTAACAGTTTACTTAGCTACTCTGCCTAAGATATGAACCAGCCCTACAATTGGTATAACCTGCTTTTAAGCCTGGAACCAATTACTGACCATCAATTTTGACAACGTTGTTTCAGAACTCCAGAATTATGGAAGTCTGTTACCTGCTGGCATTAGCACTGTGAACAGCAGAGTATTCCATTCACCATTTCTATCAAGGTCATCCAGGTACTGACAAAAGCACCTTGGAGAGTAACCTGGGGGGTTTTAAATGTTTAAACACAATAAAGAAAAACATGTTGCACTTTCTATTTCTACAGTAAATAATAAATATTTACATCTAGTCTACACAGTTAACTTATGGCTTAGATTTATCGTCAGGTATCAGGGTGTTAAAGCAGTACCAACAGGAGGCTGAAGTATTACAGGAATGATGAAACCTGACATGGTGACACCAAATCTCCACAGCTGAGAGGCCCAGGACTCAAACCAAGTAGTCTGTTATAAGAAGGGTCTGCAATGCATCACAAAGGAAAACAAAGACAACAGCTTGCTAGGATTTCAACTCTTCAGAGAAGTACAGACACCAACTGTGTGTGAAATGAGGCTGATCTACCAGTGCCAGCTCAGCAAAATCCATGCCAGCACACACCTGAAAACCAGCAGGATGAGTTGTTCACTTAAAGAATTGTGATTGTTTTGATAGGAGGAAAAATTATGAAAATAAACAGAATACATTATATCATTAAAAAAATACCTTCATATGCATGAGCTTATCACGTATCACAGTTTTTGAGCTCTTGTGAAATCCTTCTTGGACAATCTGGAACTGAGGGACAAAATCATCAAAAAAGATGCTTAAAATGTAATGCTTGTATGTAGCATGAAAAGGACAGAACAGATGAGACAGAATCCATTTGGGATGGGCTACTTGACACAGGGCCACCTATGAGAAAAGTGTGATAAGCCTGGTCTCGTATGACTGAAACTTAGTACCACTGCATGGACAAATTATGTCCAATATATGCTGGAAGCACAAAGTAATGTTTTATTGGGTTTTTTTTTCAAGAATAGAAGTGACATTAAATGAGGTGTTTTGTCGTCTCTGTACAGACTGTTAGTTGACAACAACCAAAGACCAGATACTAATTTATCTTGTATAAATATGGTGAAGGAGAAAGACGGGTAGGAGAAAGACTTAAATGCTAAGTGTTCTTCAAGCAATCAGACTGAAATGAAGAATTTGAGAGCATTCACTTCTCTCCTGCATGATTCCATGCTCCACTGAAAAAAATACCCCAAAATTCAATCCTGTCACCTGCTGTCTTCAGCCTAAGTGGCACACATTTCCTGCAGTATGCTTGTAAGAAAAGGCTGGAAAGATGTGGCTGCGATATCCCAGCCTATAGCGCACAATGTGCTGTTTTAATGTTCAACAAGCAAACCGGACATAAATAATAGCAAATAACTATGAACCAAAGTAGAAAGGAGTGGGAACTAACGTTCACCTTGCTGCCAAGAGATAAATCGTTGCCAATTAGACTATTTATTTAAATAAATGCTTTCTGCCACCTTGATAAAATTTAAAGTGTCACTTTTTGCTCAGGTCAGACTTTCTTCTCATAACACTACATTTAAACATTCATAATCTTTGAAGAAAATTCATACATTGTCTGTTCTCATTGATGGGAAACAGATGCCTAGGACTCTACAATCTCTGAAGGATGGATGATCATTAGATAAGAAAGAAACAGATACACATGAAAACTATGGAACTCTACGAATGAGAAATACCTAAGACAAAGAGCCATTGCTTCTCTGATCCTAAAGAGTCAATCTAAGAAGAATAAGTAAAACCAAACTTTTAGCCATATCAACTCCTTTTGAATTTTTCAAGACTAGCAACTTTATCATTAACTAGTTGGAAACTCAGTGATTTATCTAGTACCAGCAGCACTACCATATATTGTCTGGTTTTATGCAAAGGCACCTGACAATCACATGATACCCCACTCCAGCCTGAAGTCCAGTCCAGCAGTAACATATCATTTTTTTTCTTCACTTACCACTATAAGCAGGTCATGAAGTCTTTTCTGATTTCTATGTGCTTCTTAAAATGTATTTTTATTGACCAAAACTCTAAATTTAATTCCACTTTTGTTACTGACTACACAGAAAATAGTTTTTTTCCAAGAGGCTAGATGATAAGCTTTCTTTCTTCCCTTCACCATTGGTATAAGATGTGGGTTTACAACACATGCAGGCTTTTAATGCACACACGATGCAATGCCTGTAATTGCTTTTCCCTTTTCTTAAATTTTTGAAAGACTGAACAGCAATAATTATTACAGATTTTAAAAGGACTCTATTTGGCAAAATATATTCAAAACTAAGCAGCTCAATATAATTCATATCAGAAGATGATCATAAGTAGATGCAAAACATCCAACTTGATAGCAAGTGATATAATAGAGAATATATATATCAGTAAGCATATTAGAAAATATTAGTGAATATAAAACAGATACCAAAATAAATTGTTCTTTAAACTTCAACCAAGAACAGAGAACACATGCCAATCATTATCTTTTGCTATACATTCCTTTAAAAATAATCAGCTTGTTCTTTAATGTGAATACATTAACACCCAGGAAAAAAAAATAATTAGTATATGCAACACAACTGTTAGCCACCAACTTTCAGCTGAAGGAAAACATCCTGATAAACTGAAAAAAACACTGACTGACTTGCTTGTTTTCCCCTTTTTTAATGAGTAGCTTTCACTGAAAACAAAAATCATTTAATTAAAGCCTTTTTTGTACTTCTTTAGCTGCTATTCTGCTTTTTGTTCATTATTCTGTTACAGTCCTGCACTAAAAGCCTTAACTTCAAGAATAAATGATTATTCGGAGCTCTCTATCTCTTTAAATTTTATATTTCACACTGTAAGTGCATTATTATTTGAATAATTACAACATATATTAATAGGAGCAAATATCACACTGAATATTTGGCTATTTTTACAAATCTGTAGATTGCATGTGACTCTCCTACCAGGCAATAATGGCAGAAGGAAGGAGTCCAATCAGTCCAAGGGTTCTCTTCCTAAAGAAAAGACAAATATGACTCATGTCATATCTGGAGCTAATTTACTTTTTTAAACTGGAGAAAATTAAAATAAAACCTTTTAGAAGGTTGTTTAAAACTTTTTAAGTTCGTTGTTCTGCACACGCAGAAACATTCAGCTGTATCTTTTGGAATGAGCAACTACATATCATCAGGTATGGGAAAAGAAAAAATACAGTGAACATAAAAACAGGGAAGTAAGTGACTCCACTTATTGGTCTTCCCAGGATAGTGAAAGTATTTCCACAACTTCAAATTATAATTGCCAGATTTACCAAACCCCACTTATTAATGGCAGTTGATATCAATATCCATACAAACATACCCACATGTACTCAAGCATGCCAATACTGTAAAACCCATGTATCATTTAAGAAGGGAATACATTCAAATCTGGTAGAAGCAAATGAAAAGTTAACTGGACACCTAAAATTATTTGACTGCAAACCGGTTTTCAGTTTTCTGGTTTTCCTTTCCCAACAAAGAATCCAGAAGCCCACATGAAATACATGCATATGCTACACAGTATGTATAAAGAAGTCTGGTACTGCCCTGAGGCATCACAGTTGCCTAATGTTAGTCTGCAAAAAATGCAGCAGTGTTACTGCCAACTCTTTAGAAACTTAACTCAGGCCAAGACACAGACAACACAGGTGCTTACAATTCACAGCCCAGAGTCCTTTCTTAAGTGTAGGATACAACTGCCATTCTGTTGAAAAAACATGGAAGAGGGCTTGCCATAGTCTGTTAAATCACTGCCAGGATAACAGAAGGTAGGGAGAAAACAATCACCTCCCATATAGCAGCCCATTGTTGCTGTGTATCCCCATTAAACAAAAACGACTCAAGTCAACATATGGCAGAAAAGTGATCCTACCAAGCAAGAAACTGGGCTACTGAAAACTATGACAGCTCCTCTCCATTCCTTTTAGTTGTGCTGCTGAAGCAAAGAATTCTATGTTTGTAGGAACAGAAGCAATGTGAGATTTATCCCAAGAAATAGGGCATTTAGTAGGGAGTGACACATCCTCATCTCTAATTCATGCTCCCAAGACAATTTAAATTTGTGCAGTCACTCTTTAAGATGGATTACTTGGAGGGAGGAGATGCCTTTGAACATTCTTAGAACAAAACTGAATCTTCCAACTCCTGTATCAGTAACCTAACAGATAGGTTGTTATATAAAAGGTTACTCAATGCCCCCATCCCTCACATTAAAAGCAAGCAGCCAAATTCAGACTCTCTCAATATGTCTGCTTGCTGTGCCCTGACAAAACAGAGCCCGTCAACACTTAAGCTGAGAATTGCGAATAGCTGAATGGGAAATAAACGCTAAACTGCTCTAGCACAGAACGTGCACAGAACGCACTTCTGAACATGAAGAGAAGTACAATCCTAGACACTGTAGAGACAGAAAGTAAAATCAAGGAAGAGGCCTTCTGACTTTAGGCATCTCCTGCATTAGGCAGTAGCTGTGCATGATTTCTTGGATCGCACTTTTTGACTTAGGGACCTGAATTCTCCCTAAATCCTGCTTTAGGTACTTAAGTCCTTTACTGGATCCAGCCAATAAACTCTCTCTCTCTGTCTTTACTCTACCTGGTTAAGTATTTTAGATCCTATTATGTTTTGCCTTTTTATTTTTAATGAGATACTCATCTTTCTAACATGTAGTTAACTGTTTATCCTATATGTAGTTGTTTGAGGGAGGCTTTTATACTCACCAGGGCATACATAACTACTAAGTGTAATTAAACAACTTACTATGGGACTTATTTCAAAAGTACTGAGAACCCACAGCTCAAATTTTCTCAAAGGGAATTAAGACCCATTAAATCCCATACTGCTGTGCTGTACAGAAACGCCAGAGAACGTGGCAGCAGCCTAGGCCTGTTCCACTCACCCTAACTACCAAGCCCAAGCTGCAAATGCAGCTTTGTGGCCTCTTGTCCCTAAAAAAAAAAATACTCCTCAAAGCCAACTTCTGCCCAACACTGTTGCACAAAGGTTAGCATTTGTTTTCCTGCAGTGATGCTGAGTGTTTTTCCATTTAAAAGTTTGCCTGCCAGAACTATCTCACTGAAGCCCCAAAAGCCTACTTAGCAACAAAGAACAAACTGAAACAAAACAAAACCAAGTTGGTTCTGAACACTCATTATTTCCTAGCCAGGGCTGAAGTGACTCAAACATCAACAGCTAAGGCCTTCAAAAGCCATTGAGGAATTGGGTTTTCTTAAAAGCATACTACTCTTATTTGCCTAACCTAATCTTTCTCCATTTTATCTTGCCTTTGCTACACATACCTTGGCAAAAAGTGACAACGGCTGGCTAGCTAGCTAGCTACCTTTAAAGAAACAGAGGGGAAACAGCCAGAAAGCTATTACCGCATTTATCTTAGATTATAACTACCTTCATTGGGTTAACCACTTTTTCTTCAGATACATACCAAGACTGCAAAAAAAGGGGCACTCCTCCAGATTTCCAGAACATAGGTATTAATTTTAGGTCAATCACCTGCCATTGCCTTTGCTTTAGCCAGGGTCAGATTTGCTTCATGTTGTTTATACTCTTGTCAATTTCTGAAGCACTTAAATCAGCATAATTGCACATATGGTCAAGTACCAACTTAAACCACTATTGTAAGTGTTCAAGGCCAGACTGGACATGGCTTCGAGTAACCTGGTCTAGGGAAATGTGTCCCTGTCTGCGGCAGGAGGGTGGAATTAGATGATCTACAAGGTCTCTTCCACACCAAACCATTCTATGATTCTATTATTTTATTGTCA